>JAUMJL010001139.1:207500-215914 GCA_033558185.1 Dromococcyx pavoninus | reverse complement strand
TGGGCAGGTTGGGGGGCTGCAACCATGGGGTTGGGGGCTGTAGGTGCAGAGCTTGGGGGCTGCAGTTGTGGAGCTGGGGGGGCTGCATCTGTGGGGCAGGGGGGCTGTAGGTGTGGAGGGGAGGGGCCGAGGACATGGAGCTGGGGGGCTGCAACTGTGGAGCTGGGGGGGCTGCAGGATGGAGCTGGGGGCTGTAGGAGGGAGCTGGGGGCTGCAGGATGGAGCTGGGGGCTGCAGGATGGAGCTAGGGGGCTGCAGGATGGAGCTGGGGGCTGTTGGGGGGAGCTGGGGGCTGCAGGAGGGAGCAGGGGGGGCTGCAGGAGGGAGCAGGGGGAGGCTGCAGGAGGGAGCTGGGGGGACTGCAGGAGGGAGCTGGGAGGGCTGCAGGACGGAGCTGGGGGGCTGTAGGAGGGAGCTGGGGGCTGCAGGACCGAGTTGGGGGCTGCAGGATGGAGCTGGGGGGCTGTAGGAGGGAGCTGGGGGGGCTGCAGGACCGAGTTGGGGGCTGCAGGATGGTGCTGCGGGGGCTGCAGGAGGGAGCAGGGGGGCTGTAGGAGGGAGCTGGGGGGGTGTAGGAGGGAGCAGGGGGCTGCAGGAGGGAGCTGAGGGGGGGGCTGCCAGCGCGGCTGTGGCCTGCACCGAGCCCCCCCCTCCGTGTGGGAGCGCTGCGGGAGGTGCTTGGGGGGGGGGGGCAGAGGGGACCCCCCCCCCCCGACCCCAGCCCTGCCTCCTTTCTACCCCCCTCCCCGCCCCCCTAGGACACTGCTCCCCACCGCGGGAGGGGGAACCGGGCATCTCTGCACCTCCCCCCCCCCCCCAAAAAAAACCTGCTGCAGCCCCCCCCGAATGGACCCCCGGACACTGCCCCTTCCTCCCCAAACCGCCCCCCCCTCGGCCCAGCCACCCCCCCCAACTCTGCCCCCCCTCCCCCGGCACCGGCACTGTCTCCCCCCCACCCGCTCTTCCTCCCCCAACCTGCCCCCCCCAAAAACCCTCCCTCGTTCTGCCCCCCCCCCCGTTAACCGCAAAACCTGCTCCTCCCCGGCACCGCTCCCCCCGACCTGGCTCTGCCTGCCCCCCCCGCACTGCCCCCCCCCAGCACTGCCCCCCCCAGCACTGCCCCCCCCCCCCCAGCACTGCCCCCCCGGGGCAGCTCGGCGCGGCGCAGCCGCCAGGGGGCGCCTCTGCGCGCAGCCCCTCGGTAGCGGCGGCGGCGGCGGCGGCTCCGGTCGGGTCGGCGGCGTCGCGGCGGCGGCGGGGGCGGGGGCGGCGTGTGTCGGTGTGTAAGGGAGGGAGGGGTGTGTGTGTGTGTGTGTGTGTGTGTATGGGGGGGGCGGGCGGCTGGTCCGGCGGCGTCCCCGCCCGCAGGGGGAGGAGCCGCCGGCGGCGGCCGCTGCCCCGGGCCATGGAGCCGGCGGCGGGCGGCGGCCCCGGAGCCGCAGCCGGTGCCCGCGCCCGGGCGGCGGCGGCGCCGGGGGGGCTGCGCTGATAACCGGAGCGCATCCCCCCCCCCCCCCCCCCCTCCCAACACCCCCCCTCCCTTCCCCATCTCCCCATCCCCAAACCCACCCCGCGATGGCGCAGCCCGGCGGGCAGAGCCGCGAGCTCCCGGGCATCAGCACCGTAACGTACGTGTTCGTTTACAGCCCCGGCGGCCCCGCGGGGCCCCCCCCCGGCCCCGGCCCCGAGCCCGTGCCGCACGCCGCCCCCGCCCCGCTCCGCGGGCCCAAGCGCAAGCTGTACAGCGCCGTGCCCGGCCGCAAGTTCATCGTGGTGAAGAGCTACGCGCCGCAGGGCGACGGCGAGATCCAGCTCAACCGGGGAGAGGCCGTCAAGGGTGAGTGCGGGCGGGGGGGGCGCGGGGCAGGTGGGGCAGATGGGGGCACCCGGCGGCGGCGGCGTGCGGGACCCGGGGTGATGCTGCAGCGCGGGGATTGCGCTCCGGCGTGAGCATCCTGGTTACAAACAGCCCGGGGGTCCCGTTCTGGCACTGGGATCCAGGCTGCATCCAGCCTTGGGATCCTGATCCAGCACTGGGGGTCCCACTCCGGTTCTGGGATCCAGGCTACATCCAGCCTGGGGGTACCACTCTGACACAGCTATCCAGGCTACATCCAGTCTGGGGGTCCTACTCCAACACAAGGATCCAGGCTGCATCCAGCCCGGGGGTCCCTCTCTGGCATGGGAATCCAGGCTACATCCAGCCTGGGTATCCTGCTTCAGCATGGGGGGACCCCTACAGCACAGGGATCCAGGCTACATCCAACCCAGTCAGTGGTCCTGCTCCGGCACGGGAGTCCTGATCTGGCACAAGGATCCAGGCTACTTCCAGTCTGAGGGTCCCACTTTGGCCTGGGATTCCTCTCTGGCACAGGGATCCTGCTCCGGCATAGGGATCCTGCTTTGGCCTGGTGGTTTGGCTCCAGCCTGGGAGTCCTGCTCGAGCACAGGGATCCCACTCTGGCAAAGGGTTCCCACTCCAGCACAGGGGTCCCACTTTGGCCTGGGGATCCCACTTTGGCCCGGGGATTCCACTCCCAGCAGAGAGATCCTGCTTTGATCCCAAGTTCCTGCTCCCACACGGGGGTCCCACTTTGGCCCGGAAGTCCCACTTCAGCATGGGGATCCCGGTCAAGCACAGGGATCCCACTTTGGCCTTGGGGATCCCACTCTGGCACAGGGATCCTCTTTTGGCCCAGGGGTCCCACTCTGGCACCGGGACCCTGCTTTGGCCTGGGGGTCCTGCTCCAGCACAGGGATCCCACTTCGGAGTGGGGATCCTGCTCTGACCCCAGGGCTGTGGGGCCACAGGGTCCTGGTCTGGCCCCAGGGATGCGGGGCAGTGGGGTGCTGGTTGGACCATGGGGTGCTGGTCTGGCCCCAGGGATGTGGGTCCATGCGTTACTGGTCGGGGCCATAGGGTGCTGGTCAGGCCCTGGGGCTGCCTGGGCATGGCCCACACATGGGGCTGTGGCTCCTCGCTGTGGCCCTGGGGTTCTGGTCCTGCTGTCAGACCCCAGGTCATCAGTCCCACCCTGAGGTCCCCATGCTCTGCTGGGACCCCCTGGAGAAGTGGGTGCCCCTCTGAACCCCCTTCTCCTCAAGCTGGGGTTGATTTTATCCTCTCAGAACTGCCGTGCCGTGGGCCATCTGCGAGGCTCCCAGTTGCCAGCCCACCTCTGGCTGGGTGCTGCGAGGAGGTGGGCAAGGAAGCGCTTCCCAAACCAAACCCAACAGCGGGCGCTGAGGAGCCTTGGAGATGCTCATGGGGAGATGAGAAGCTTAGAGGGATGATGGCATTGCCCATTATGTTGGGCAGACTTAAAAGATGTGTAAACCCTGCAGTAGGTCAGGAGCAAGCTTCCAGCAGACAGGGAGAAGAAAAGGCTTCCTCTGCCAGCGGGCTAATTCCATAGTTTTTCACCACAAGTTGAAGGATCTTCTTTTCATCTTCCTGCCTCTGCTTTCTGTTTCACTGCTGCTTTGTAGTCGTGTTGTGGATCTGAGCTTGGGAGTGGGAGCCAGGGCTTGCTGTTCCCTGCTCCAGTTGTTGCTCCAAGACCCGTGCTGCGGATGTTGAAGTCCTCCCCTTGGAGGTGGCAGACCTGCTGCTTCCCCCACCCACGCGGTTTTGGCCGTGGAGTGGAGGAGGAGATGGTTGTAAAGTGCCTGAGCTTTGGCTGATCCTTGGAGATAAGGGGCGTCACGTGAGGAGCTCGTTGTGGGGTGGAGGTGTTTCCAGGAGGAACCCACAGGGCAGGGCTTTAGGGTCAGGAGAGCTTTTCCCATCTCTTGTCTCTACTCACTTGCCTGATGTTTTCTGTCGCACCTTGCTGTGTCTCGCCGTGCTTTTGTGTTGAGTGGGTGGTCCTGGTGCTGTTCCTTCCTGATTGCAAGAGCATCTTTGATTGATGGGATCTCCAGAGGGAAAGCCAGTTGTGGGGAGCAGTGTGGGGAGGAAGAGTGGACTGGGGTGGGTGATGGTTCCTCAGAGCTGGAGGCATTCTGGGCTGTGTGGAGCAGTGTGGGGAGGAAGAGTGGACTGGGATGGTGATGGTTCCTCAGAGCTGGAGGCACTCTGGGCTGTGTGGAGCAGTGTGGGGAGGAAGAGTGGACTGGGATGGGTGATGGTTCCTCAGAGCTGGAGGCACTCTGGGCTGTGTGGAGCAGTGTGGGGAGGAAGAGTGGACTGGGATGGTGATGGTTCCTCAGAGCTGGAGGCACTCTGGGCTGTGTGGAGCAGTGTGGGGAGGAAGAGTGGACTGGGATGGTGATGGTTCCTCAGAGCTGGAGGCACTCAGCAAGAGTTAAAAGGGAATCGCCTCAGTGCCTCGCTTTAGGAAAGCTCTCCGGAGCGGCAGCGCTCGGTTCTTCACGGCTTTTGAGATGCTGATTAATTTTTGCAAGGATGGGAATATTGACAGTTGTTGGATTGGGCTCCCTGGAGCTGCAGACGAGTCGAGTGATGGGGCTAAATCAACCCAGCAGCCTGAGCTGCGGCCGCTGCTTCGTCATCTTTGGTGGAGTCGTGACTCCTTTTGCATTTTCAGTTGGTGGGAAGGACTCTTTCACAACCTGCTTTGGGAAATAGGAGCTGGTGTGAGCGAAGGTCTCTGGCTGAGGTGGTGTTGGGTGTTTGCTGTGAGCCAACAAGGGTGTCAAGGTGTCCACAAGTGGCCTTTTGAGAGGGTGCAAACTGGGTGGCAGCTTTGTCAGCTCAGGGGGTCTTCACATCAGGGTCCCGAAAGGGTGGATCAGTTGGGTGGGGAGCAACGGAGCTGCCCAGGAATTGATGTGTTGGGGTGGAGGGTCCTGGAAGGAGAAGGTGGCAGTTGGAGGAAGTGTTGAAGAGTGGTGGATATGAGCTGAGGAGCTGCCTGGGGAAGGGTGGGAGCAGATTTGGGGAGCGTTGTCGAAGACTTGCTGGAGGCAGTTGCCTGATGAGCTGAGCTGTGGCTGGGGAGATGTGCAAGGGTGAGAGCCTTGCCTGGAGGAAGCTCTCTGAGGCTGTGATGCTGAGGGAGAAACCTGGAGATGGCAGGGCTGAGTGTGGGGTTTGCACCTAGGACACGGCAACCCTGGCTGTCCACACAGACCAGGGAGGGAGAGGCTGGAGAGCAGCCCTGAGGAGAGGGACCTGGGGGTTCTGGTCAAGGTGACCACGAGCCACCAGCGAGCCCTGGCAGCCAAGAGGTCAACCGTGTCCTGGGGGGCATCAAGCCCAGCATTGCCAGCCGGGCCAGGGAGGGGATTGTCCTGCTCTGCTCTGCTCTGGGGAGGCCCCACCTCGAGGATTGGGGGCAGTTTGGGGCACCCCAGGATCCAAAGGACATCAAAGCCCTGGAGAGTGTCCAGAGGAGGCCCCAAAGCCGGGGAAGGGTCTGGAGGAGAAATCCCATGAGGAGAGGCTGAAGGCACTGGGTCTGTTCATCTGGAGAAGAGGAGACTGAGGGGGGACCTCAGAGCTGCTTCCTCAGCAGGGGAGGAGGAGGAGCAGGCGCTGAGCTCTTCTCTCTGGTGAGCAAGGACAGGAGCCCAGGGAAGGGCAGGAAGATGGGCCAGGGCAGGGTTGGCTTGGACACCAGGAGAAGGTTCTTCCCCCAGAGCAGAGCAGAGCAGAGGGTGGTGGAGCCCTGGAACAGCTCCCCAGGGAAGCAGTCCCAGCCTGACAATATTCCAGCAGGGTTTGGCCAAGGCCCTCAGCCCCACGGGGTGACTGTTGGGGTTGTGCTGTGCAGGGCCAGGAGTTGGACTGGATGGGCCTGGTGGGTCCCTTCCAACTCAGCTCATTCTGTGGTTCTATGGTTCTATGACTCTACTTAACCAGATCCCTGAGCACTTCATCTGCCCATCTTTTAAACCCCACCAGGGATGGGGATTGGTGTGAAAGCTCTGATAGGGTTGGTGTCTCACCCTCAGGTGTATTTTAGTGAGGGGTCTTGGCAGCTGAACCTGCAGTGAAACTCAGTGATTTCAGGTGGCTGGGGCTGCAAACATTTACTGCCAGGAAGGACAGTGGCAAAACCTCCGAGGGCTCCTGCATGGCCCTCTTTGAAGCTTGACTCTGTTATGGCCAAGAAGGCCACCAGCATCCTGGCTTGGATCAGCCATGGTGTGGCAGCAGGAGCAGGGAAGGGATCATCGCCCTGGTGAGGCCTCACCTCTAATCCTGGGTTCAGTTTTGGGTCCCTCACTCCAAGGAAGACTTTGAGGGGCTTGAGCATGTCCAGACAAGGGGAAGGGTTTGGAGCCCAGGGGTTCTGTGAGCAACTGAGGGCCCTGGGACTGTTCGGTCTGGAGAAGAAGAGGCTGAGGGGAGACCTCATCGCTCTCTGCAGCTCCTCAAAAGGAGGTTGGAGCCAGGCAGGGTTCAGGTTCTGCTCCAAAGGAACAAGGGGTAGGATGAGAGGAAACGGACCCAGGTTGCTCCAGGGGAGGTTTAGATTGGATATTGGGACAAATTCCACCATGGAAAGGGTTGTCAGGCACTGGCAGAGGCTGCCCAGGGCAGTGGTGGAGTCTCCATCCCTGGAGGGATCTAAAAGCTGTGGGGACGTGGTGCTCACAGTCCTGGTTTAGTGCTGGGGTTGGCAGTGTTGGGTTTACGGTTGGAATTGATGATCTTGAAGGCCTTTTCCAACCCTTCCATGATTCTGAGAAGTAAATGCTGCCTGTTGGTGTGGAGTCCTGGGAGAAAGCTGAGGATCCTTGAACGTTCACCTCGTTCGGAGTGTTGAAAGCAAACGGATTCCTGCAAAGGTTCTGCTGAGCACTGATGTTAAGCAAGGACCTCGTGTCCTGGGTTTGTTGGAGTGAGAGATGCTCTGAGCCTTGTGTTGTGTGATGGAATTCCCTGGGGCTTTTCAGGAGTTGGTTTGCTTCCAGGAGCAGGGTGAAAGTTATGGTGCCTGTCCTGACTTGTGTCCTGGGAGCGTCCTGGTGGCTGTCGGGTGACCAAGGGCAATAATCAATACGACTGTTTCCCTTGTGAGATTGCTAAAGGCTTCCAGCAGAGGAGAGTCTGTCCTTGATCTGCTTCCTGCTGAGAATGAGAGATGAAATGAGATGAGATGTGAGTGCCCCAAGCAAAGGGAGATCCAGTAGGAACCAGCACTGAAATCACAAGGTCCCAAGGAGAAATGATTCCGAGAGGAGGCACAAGGAGGACTGAACCTCCAGCTCCCTGGAAGGAGGTTGTGGTGAGGTGGGGGTTGATCTCCTCCCAGGTGGAAAGGTCAAGAGGGAATGGCCTCAAGTTGCCCCAGGGCAGGGTCAGCTTGGACATCAGGGAGGATTCCTTCACCAAAAGGGTTTTCAGGCCCTGGCAGAGGCTCCCAGGGAGGTGGTGGAGTCCCCGTCCCTGAAGGGTGGATGAGTTTCTCATGGATCTGGTTTAGTAGCGGGTCAGGGATGGTTGGACTCACTGATCTCAAAAGTCTTTTCCAACCAGATGATTCTAAGGAGCAAAGGAGGAAAGCTGTGAAGGTGGTGGGTTTGGAGTCTGATTTCTTTGCACTTCGTGGTTAGGAGTTGTGCTCAAGCAACTGTTACCACGTTCATCCAATGGGAGGTTTTCCTCTCTGCTGGCTTTCCCTGCTGCAGAATCGAAGCCAACCCTCCGTGGGAAAGACATGGAATTTCTGTTGGGGGTGGTGATGTGGTTGAATTATCCTTGTAGCAGCTCAGGGTTGTGCTGGAGAGAGGGGATTGTTTGGCTCATGACTAAAGCTGGTCCTGCACAGCGAGGACACGTTTTGTCAGTGGAAGGGTTTGTTGCTTCTGTTTGCTGCTGAATCACTTTGTTTCCTCTGGACCTTTCTTACTCCATCCAGAAGTTTTTAGGAGAGGCTGCTCATGGAGAGTTCAGTCTGGGCTGTTTGGTGGGTGGGGTGTTTGACGTGAGGGGGACAGTGTGTGCTCCCAGCCCAGAAACCCCCCGTGTCCAAAGAGTGGGAGCAGAGGGGAGGGAGGGCGTTCTGCCCCTCTGCTCTGCTCTGGGGAGACCCCACCTGGAGCCCTGGGGCCAGCTCTGGAATCCCCAACAGCAGAAGGAGATGGAGCTGTTGGAGCGGGTCCAGAGGAGGTCACGGAGATGATCCAAGGGCTGGAGAACCTCTGCTGTGAGGACAGGGTGAGAGAGTTGGGGTTGTTCAGCCTGGAGAAGAGAAGGCTCTGGGGAGACCTTAGAGCATCCTCCCAGGACTGAAAGGGGCTCCAGGAAAGCTGGGGAGGGGCTCTGGATCAGGGAGTGCAGGGACAGGATGAGGGGGAAGGGTTTGAAGCTGGAAGAGGGGAGATTGAGATGAGATCTTAGGAGGAAATGTTTTCCTGTGAGGGTGGGGAGGCTCTGGCCCAGGTTGCCCAGAGAAGCTGTGGCTGCCCCATCCCTGGAGGTGTTCAAGGCTGGGTCAGAT
>JAUMJL010001139.1:0-202500 GCA_033558185.1 Dromococcyx pavoninus | reverse complement strand
TGGGAAATGTTGGTAACAGCCCACAGAAGTCACAAATGAAGGTGGCTCTGCTTTAGTTGGTGTTTCCTTCAGAGCTTGGATTGCACCTTACCCAGGTGGCCAAGAAGGCCACCACCATCCTGGCTTGGATCAGCCATAGTGTGACCAGCAGGAGCAGGGAGGGGATCGTCCCCTTGGACTTGGTGCTGGTGAAGCTGCACCTGGAATCCTGGGGTCAGCTTTGGGAAGGTGTTGAGCTGCTGGAGCATGTCCAGAGGAGGGCAACGGAGCTGGGGAAGGGTCTGGAGCCCGAGGGGTCTGGGAGCAGCTGAGGGACCCTGAGGCTGTTCAGTCTGGAGAGGAGGAGGCTGAGGGGAGACCTCATCACTCTTTGCAACTCTATGAAAGGAGGTTGTGGAGAGGTGGCTGTTGGTCTCTTCTCCTGAACACCAAGTGATAGGATAAGTGGAACTGGCCCCAGGTTGTGCCAGGAGAAGTTTAGATTGGGTCTTAGGAAAAAATTCTTCACTGACAGAGTGGTGAAGCCCTGGCAGAGGCTGCCCAGGGCAGTGGGGGAGTCTCCATCCCTGGAGGGGTCCAAAACATGTGTGGATGTGGCACTTCAGGACATGGCTTAGTGGGTACAGTGAGGTTGAGTTGATGGTTGGAGTTGATCTTGGAGGTCTTTTCCAACCTTAACAATTCTATGATTCTGTTCCCTTCTGTTTTACAATAGTTCCAAGATTATCCTGTGACTGTGCCCTCCCTTTTTGTTGAGGAGGGACCTGATGACCTGGAAAGTCACATCCTTGTGTTCCCAGTGGTTACCATCACGGAGTGGGTGATCTGAGCGTTGGAACTGGATGATCTTTAAGGTCCTTTCCAAACCGTTCCATGGTTCTGTGATTTGGAGTCTGCAGGATACGAGCATCCACCTGGGCAGCCCCAGGCACCAGGGATGTGTTAAAATCATGGAATCATTAAGGTTAGAAAAGACCTCTAAGATCATCAAGGCCAACCACCAGCCCAACTCCACCGTGCCATGTCCCAGAGTGCCATGTCTACACGTTTTTTGGACACCTCCAGGGATGGAGACTCCACCCCTGCCCTGGGCAGCCTCTGCCAGGGCTTCACCACTCTTCCAGTAAAGAATATTTTCCTAATATCCAATCTAAACCTTCCCTGGTGCAACTTGAGGCCACTGAATGTTGGGGCTCTGAGTGTTTGCCATCGGACCCCATGAGTCCTTGGGGTCTTAGGACACGGAGGAGGAGAGGAAAGGAGCTTGTGAAAGTCTTCAAGCTTTCTGGAATGTTGTTTGTGGTCCAATACAATCAAGGATTGAGAGGAACATCGGGTGGGATCCGATGAGGGCAGCGCGCTGGGAGGAGGTGTCAAAATCTACTTCAGTGCAAAGGAGAGATGGAGATTCCCTGAGGACTCGTGGAAGAAGCAATCCCTCCGTGGTCATTGAAGCTGTCACCAGTTGCTGTTTCCAACTCTATTTTCAGTAATCCCAAACTATAGGTGGAAAAATTGGTCTGGTCTGAAATGTTCTCGCTCTGTTTAATGTTTAAGGTTTGCCCCGGGTCGGGCCGTGCGTGTCCAGGAGGGATGAGCGTGGGGAAAGGAGCTCTTGGTGCTCCTGTCCTGGGGCTGGGAGCACTGAACCAATTTAGGATGGGTAATCCCAGCCTCATTCCTGAATCCCAGCCTCCTCCCTGAATCTCAGCTGTCCCAGGAAATCCCGTTTTTGTTCCTTCAATCCCAGCCTTCTCCCTGAATCCCATTCATCCCAGACAACCTAAGCCTCCTCCCTATATCCCAGCCTCCTCTCTGCTTCTCTGCCTTATCCTTTAATCCCTGTCTCATCCCTCAGTCCCAGCCTCCTCCCTGCATCTCAGCAATCCCAGACAATCCCAGCCTCCTCCCTGCATCCCAGCCTCCTCCTTCAATCCCAGTCTCATCCTTCAATCCCAGCCTCCTCCCTGAATGTCAGCTGTCCCAGGAAATCCCAGCCTGGTTCCTTCAATCCCAGCCTGGTTCCTTCAATCCCAGACTCATTCCTTCAATCCCAGACTCATTCCTTCAGTCCCAGTCTCCTCCCTGAATCTCAGCTGTCCCAGGAAATCCCATCTTTGTTCCTTCAATCCCAGCCTCATCCTTCAATTCCAGCCTCCTCCCTGCATCCCAGCAGTCCCAGCAATCCCAGCCTCCTCCCTGAATCCCAACCATCTCAGGCAATCCCAGCCTCCTCCAGTCACACACGGATGCAGCTCAACCATGCACTGGTGTCAGGGACTGCTCTCCAGAGTGGTCCTGTCTGAGGCCACTGGTGGCCTCCACCCCCTGTATCGCTGCTGAGGGCTCTTGGGCTCTTGAGTCCTCTCAGTCTCCACGGGGTGGACGTTGATGCAGAAGACACTCTCTTGGTGTGCACTTAAGCTGAGCAGTGTTTATGATCCCTTTTCTGTCATGGAAAGAGTGATGAAGCCCACTCTTGTGGCTGCCCCATCCCTGGAGGTGTTCAAGGCCAGGTTGGATGGGGCTTGGAGCCCCCTGATCCAGTGGGAGGTGTCCCTGCCCATGGCAGGGGGGTTGGAACTGGATGGGCTTTGAGATCCCTTCCAACCCAAAGCATTCTGTGGTTCTGTGAAGCTTTGGAAGAGGCTTCCTGGGGCAGTGGTGGAGTTTCCATCCCTGGAGGTGTTCAAGAAACATGTAGGTGTGGTGCTTCTGGACATGGTTCAGCAGGCATGGTGACGTTGGACTGGATGAGCTTGGAGGTCTTTTCCAACCTTAATGATTGTATGATCCTAACAAATGGCACCAAAAGCCCCTTGGTCCTGACCTTCCCATTCTAGCTTTATTTCCATGGATGAGTGTGTTCCAGGGTGTCTCACGGCTGGGATTACTGGAATCCCCGATATAAGAAGGAGATGGAGCTGTTGGAGCGGGTCCAGAGGAGGCCACGGAGATGATCCAAGGGCTGGAGCCCCTCTGCTATGAGGACAGGCTGGGAGAGTTGGGGTTGTTCAGCCTGGAGAGGAGAAGGCTCTGGGGAGACCTTAGAGCAGCCTCCCAGGACTGAAAGGACCTCCTCTGGACCTGCTCCAATAGGTCCTCATCCTTCCGAGGGCTCCGGAACTCAGTGCTGTGATGTTTCACCTCCAAATGTCTTAAGTGGAGAGGTTGTTGCCAAGGACACCTTGCTTTCCACAAGGGTTCTTTGGCCTTAGCAGGGCAGTTTGAGGAGCTCCACCGATCCAGAAACTGCTGTTGACCTTAAGATCACAGTGGAAAAATCCTGTCCTAACCTCAAGTCAAGAAATGGAGCAGAGCAGAAAGCAGGACTTCTGACAGACAGCAGTCCCAGGAGGTTGTATAATTCTCATACCAGGCTACAGCAAGCAGCTGCATCTTGGCTTCTTCCCATCTCTTTCAAAATGACCTTCCCAGCAGACAAAACAAGGAGTAAAAGAGAATTTCCTGACCCTGGTACGAAGGAAAAGCTTCACTGGTTACCACAGAACCATGGAATGGGTTGGGTTGGGAGGAACCTTAAAGATCATCCAGTTCCAACCCCCTGCCATGGGCAGGGACACCTCCCACTGGCTCAGGGGGCTCCAAGCCCCATCCAACCTGGCCTTGAACACCTCCAGGGATGGGGCAGCCACAGCTTCTCTGGGCAACCTGGGCCAGGGCCTCCCCACCCTCATTGTGAAGAATTTCTTCCCAATGTCTAAATTAAGTTTTCCCCCTTCCAATTCAAAGCCGTTCCCCCTCATCCTGTCACTCCAGACCCTTGGAAGAGCCCTTCCCCAGCTTTCCTGGAGCCCCTTTCAGTCCTGGGAGGCTGCTCTAAGGTCCCCCCAGAGCCTTCTCCTCTCCAGGCTGAACAACCCCAACTCTCCCAGCCTGTCCTCACAGCAGAGGGGCTCCAGCCCTCGGATCATCTCCGTGGCCTCCTCTGGACCTGCTCCAACAGTTCCACATCCTTGTTAAACTGGGGATTCCAGAACTGGACCCTGGACCCCAGGTGGAGTCTTTATGGGATTCTCTTGTGTGTGGATCAAATACCTCAGTGATACATGGAGAATTGTTATCAGCTTTCACCGTAGGAGAGGAGCCCTTGCTGAGAACTCAAAGGAACCAGATGCCATCAAACCTCTTACTGCCATGGCAGGATTCCTCTGTCTCCTGCTTGCTTCTCCTCAGGTACCTGGTACCTCAGCCCAGCTGCACAGTGGGGAAGCAGGAGGTTCTCAGCAGGCTTCGTTGGGGTGGTTGTACTTGGCTTGTGTGCATCAGATCAGTGGCTGGACAAGAAAACAACCACGGTTGGGATTGAGAAGCACAAAAAGAATCCTTTACTTCTAGTCTTATTTCCAACAGGTTGTTCAAAACACCTCTGCCTTGCTTGCATCTTGCTTTCAGATGGACTTTGTCCTTTGAAGAACCTATGATCAGGTTGCTCTTCATCCACTGGTGCACAAGGGAGGGAGGTGAGACCGGTGCTGATCTCTCTCTTGCAATCTATGACAGGACCTCAGGGAATGGCAGAAAGATAGGCTGGGGGGGGTTAGGTTGGACATTAGGAAGAGGTTCTTCATTCAGAGGGTGGTGGAGCCCTGGAACAGCTCCCCAGGGAAGCAGTCCCAGCCTGACAATATTCCAGCAGGGTTTGGCCAAGGCCCTCAGCCCCACGGGGTGACTGTTGGGGTTGTGCTGTGCAGGGCCAGGAGTTGGACTGGATGGGCCTGGTGGGTCCCTTCCACCTCAGGTGGTTCTGTGGTTCTTCTGGCACTGCACTTAGGGATGGAAGTTCTTGGGTAAAAATGGAAACTCAAATATTCTTTATTTAACATTGAGAGTGTTTTTCAGGTGTGTTTGAAGGGGGAGGAACTGATGCTCCTGAACTCTTTCTGAAGGTCTCTCTCCATTTCCTGTGCTTCGCCTACATCTGAATTCTCCAGCAGGGAGGAATTTGTCTCTAAATAGCTGGCAGCTAAACATTTTGCTTGAAAGCATAAGGAATTTAAAAAGCAGCCTCATGAGTGGCTCAGGTACTCACCAAGGTTATTCCAGCTTCGGGTTTCTCCTCGCGGGGTAGAGCTCTCCTTAAAGTGGTCGCATTTTCTGCTTGTTGACAGATGGAGCTGAGGACAAATCCGAATGTCTCATCTCATCTGCCAGAGGCTCCTCTCCATCCCACAGCTGTCAGACACCCTTTCAGGACGATTGGGTGCTGACAGCCTCTCAGTCTTAAATCAAATTACAGCCAGGGTCGCGTTCGCCGCTGAATGTCTTCGGTCAAATCCTTGGCAGATGCTGTTTGGTGCTACCAGGCTGTCGTGGAATCATGGAATTGTTTGGTTGGAAGAGACCTTTGAGGTTGAGTTCAACCATTGCTGTCCACTACTAAAGCAGATCCCTGATCCCTGATGAGGTCAGCACGGTCCATTCCATTCCCAGACCACAGCAGATCACTTAAACACCTGAACAGCTCCTTCTTTTAGTTCAGTCCTGGACCCAGTTGTGACCCTGGTGGTGGCTCCAGCAGTGAGTGCTTGGTGGTCCCCAAGCTGAACAGGGCTGTGCTTTTCTGCTAGAACTTCCTTGTGGCTTCTGCTCTTTATAAAAAGAAAAGCAACCCGTGGACAGAGGATGGATTGGGAGCAGCCCTGAGGAGAAGGACTTGGGGTGGTGGTGGGTGAGAAGCTCAACGTGAGCCACCAATGTGAGCCTGCAGCCCAGAAACCCCCCCGTGTCTTGGGCTGCACCCAGAGCAGTGGGAGCAGAGGGGAGGGAGGGGGTTCTGCCCCTCTGCTCCGCTCTGGGGAGACCCCACCTGGAGCCCTGAGTCCAGCTCTGGAATCCCCAACAGCAGAAGGAGATGGAGCTGTTGGAGCGGGTCCAGAGGAGGCCACGGAGATGATCCAAGGGCTGGAGAACCTCTGCTGTGAGGACAGGCTGGGAGAGGTGGGGTTGTTCAGCCTGGAGAGGAGAAGGCTCTGGGGGGACCTTAGAGCAGCCTCCCAGGACTGAAAGGGGCTCCAGGAAAGCTGGGGAGGGGCTTTGGATCAGGGAGTGGAGGGATGGGATGAGGGGGACCAGTTTTGAGCTGAAAGAGGGGAGATTGAGATGAGATCTGAGGAAGGAATATTTTCCTGTGAGGGTGGGGAGGCCCTGGCCCAGGTTGCCCAGGGAAGCTGTGGCTGCCCCATCCCTGGAGGTGTTGAAGGCCAGGTTGGATGTGGCTTGGAGCCCCCTGATCCAGTGGGAGGTGTCCCTGCTCATGGCAGGGGGATGGATCTGGATTGGCTTTGGGGTCCTTTCCAACTCAAACCATTCTGTCATTCTGGGAAGTAACTACTTTTTCCTTCCCAAGCTGTTTTCCCATCCCTGAAAGTTCTCCTTCTGAAGTTTCTTGTCCGTTGAGCTTGAGCTGTTTCTGCAAAGGGCAGAAGGTTGGGTGTTTCCCCCCCATCAGCTTTCTGCAGGGTTTCTCTGGCTGAGGTGGCAGCCTTAGAACGAAGCAGCGTTGTTGGAAAATGAGTTCTTCCAAAGTCTGAGGCCTTTATAAACCTCTCCTTGGTGGTTCTTCCACCCTGAGGGCAAAGACCCTTCTTCCCCAGGTGCCCTTGCAGGGAAGAGGCAGCGAGCGCAAACCGAAAGTGCGGTGGCTGTTGCTGGAGAACCTCTGCTGAAGATCCTCAGCTGCAGCAGCTCTGGTGGTGGTTGTGGGGTCAGAGCAGAGCTGTGGCAGCGTTGGGAACACCAGTGGAGTGTCCCCTGTGGTCCTGCTGGAGCGTGGTGGCTGTGGGAGCCGTGGTTCATCTGTCGCTGTGCGAGGGTTGGTGTGCACGGCTCCACCTCAGGTGGTTTGTCTCGGCTCCCTGCAGGCAACGAGAAGAAATAGCTCTTCCAGGGTGCAATTTATCTCCTCCCAACTGAGACATTTCAAATAAGTCTGATGAATCACACTCTGAAATAGCCTCGTTCTCTCCTGACTGGCTCAGATATAGATAACCTTTTAGCTCCGTCTTTCATCGGTCTTGGCCATTAGCAGTGGCTCCTGGTGGCAAGAGTTGACTTCAGCACCCACTTCCTGTCCACGAGGCCTGCTCTGGGTTGGCTTTAACACCCTCCTGTGTCAGTTAATTAACGGGGCAGTTGTCCATCGGACACTCCTCACCTGCCCCAGGTGGGTATTAACCAAAGTTAATAAGGACGCGAGGGAACGGCACGAGGTTGTGGCAGGGGAGGTTTTGGTGGGACATTAGGAAGAGGTTCTTCACCCAGAGGGTGGTGGAGCCCTGGAACAGCTCCCCAGGGAAGCAGTCACAGCCTGACAATATTCCAGCAGGGTTTGGCCAAGGCCCTCAGCCCCACGGGGTGACTGTTGGGGTTGTCCTGTGCAGGGCCAGGAGTTGGACTGGATGGGCCTGGTGGGTCCCTTCCAGCTCAGGACATTCTGTGGTTCTGTGATTCTACGACTCTACTGAACCAGATCCCTGAGCACCTCATCTATTGGTCTTCTAAACCCCTCCAGGGATGGGGACTCCACCACCTCCCTGGGAGCCTCTGACAGGGCCTGAGAACCCTTTCCAGGAAGGAATCCTTCCTGATGGCCAATCTGACCCTGCCCTGGGGCAACTTGAGGCCATTTCCTCTCATCCCATCTCCTGTCCCTTGGGAGAAGAGACCAACCCCCCCTCCCCACAGCCTCCTCTCAGGCAGTTGTGGACAGGGATGAGGTCTCCCCTCAGCCTCCTCTTCTCCAGACCAAACCCCCCCAGGTCCCTCAGCCCCTCCCAAAACCCCTGTTCTCCAGACCCTTCCCCAGCTCCGTTCCCTTCTCTGGACACTCTTCAACCCCTCAATGTCCTTCTTGTCCTGAGGGGCCCAGAACTGACCCCAGTACTCCAGGTGTGGCCTCCCCAGTGCCCAGTCCAGGGGCACAATCACCCCCTGCTCCTGCTGCCACCCCATGGCTGAGCCAAACCACGATGCTGGTGGCCTCCTTGCCCACCTGGGCCACTGCTGGGTCACATTGAGCTGCTTTTGGCCAGCACCCTCAGGTCGTTTTCCACCGGACACATCTCCAGCTGCTCTTCCCCAAGCCTGGAGCAATGCCTGGGGTTGTGTTACCCAAGTGTGGAACCTGGCAGTTGGCCTTGTTGAACCTCGTACAATTGACCTTGGACCATGAATCCAGCCTATCCCAATCCCTCTGTAGAGTCCTCCATTCATGGATCCAGCCTGGCCAGGTCCCTCTGCAGACCATTCCTGCCCTCCAGCCCATAGATCCAGGTTCTCCAGGTCCCTCTGCACACCCTTCCTGCCCTCCATCCATGGATCCAGGTTCTCCAGGTCCCTCTGCACACCCTTCCTGCCCTCCAGCCCATAGATCCAGGTTCTCCAGGTCCCTCTGCACACCCTTCCTGCCCTCCAGCCCATGGATCCAGGTTCTCCAGGTCCCTCTGCACACCCTTCCTGCCCTCCAGCCCGTGGATCCAGGTTCTCCAGGTCCCTCTGCAGACCCTTCCTGCCCTCCAGCCCATAGATCCAGGTTCTCCAGGTCCCTCTGCAGACCCTTCCTGCCCTCCAGCCCGTGGATCCAGGTTCTCCAGGTCCCTCTGCACACCCTTCATACCCTCCAGCCCATGGATCCAGGTTCTCCAGGTCCCTCTGCACACCCTCTCTGCCCTCCATCCCATGGATCCAGGTTCTCCAGGTCCCTCTCACACCCTTCCTGCCCTCCAGCCCATGGATCCAGGTTCTCCAGGTCCCTCTACACACCCTTCCTGCCCTCCAGCCCATGGATCCAGGTTCTCCAGGTCCCTCTGCACACCCTTCCTGCCCTCCAGCCCATGGATCCAGGTTCTGCTGGTCCCTCTGCAGCTTTCCAGCCACTCCTCCCCAAGTCTGGAGTGGTCTTTATGGGTCTCCTCTTGGAGCCAACAGAACATTCCCTAACCAATCCCCATGTTTTCCTGACCCAAAGGCTTCTTTCCCTGAGTAGATGAGCTTTTGAGGGACATGGTTTAGGGGATGATGGGTGCGGTTGGACTCGGTGATCTCAAAGGTCTTTTCCAACTGGAAGGTTCTATGATTCTGTGATTCTGTGAGCCCAAAGCATCACTTTGCAGAGGGAGTTTGAGCCTTGTTCAGGGCTGCCTCAGCGTGCACAGCCTCATTTAAGCACTGAATCCATATCTTTAATCTTCTGAGAGTGAAGTTAATTAACAACGGAACGAGCCCACGGGTGGGTGTCTCCTACACAAAGATCAGATGTGTTTCTGCTCAAGGTTTTCCACCTCGGGAGAGGTGAGACGGGTGCTTTAGCAGTTTGCTCCCGAGGCAGAGCTGCTGTTTGCCTGTCTGGGGCTCTGCTGGCACGGAGTCGTGCTGGAGAATCGGAATCTTCAGCTTTGGGAAGGAGCGTGCCAGCAGGGATCTCTGTGCCTGACAGGAACAGCTTGCTTCCAATCCAGCCACATGCTTGTGGAGCAAATATGGACCTTGGCTCCAGCACCTGTGAGACTCTCCGGGGGCTGCTTCTCCTGGGCTCTTCCAACGGCGCCTCAGCGTCTCCTGGAAGTGGGGGCGTTGCTGGGGGCGACTGGGGGGCACGAGGGGTCACCCTTGGGGTGTGGGGCCTGTCTTCGTTGAGAATTAGCATCATGGGATGGGTTGGGTTGGAAGGGACCTCAAAGCCCATCCAGTCCCACCCCTTGGCATGGGCAGGGACACCTCCCACTGGATCAGGGGGCTCCAAACCCCATCCAACCTGGCCTTGAACACCTCCAGGGATGGGGCAGCCACAGCTTCTCTGGGCAACCTGGGCCAGGGTCTCACCACCCTCAGTGTGAAGAATTTCTTCCTAATGTCTAACTTAAATCTTCCCCCTTCCACTTTAAAGCCTTTCCCCCTCGTCCTATCACTCCAAGCCCTTGGAAAAGTCCCTCCCCAGCTTTCCTGGAGCCCCTTTCAGTCCTGGGAGGCTTCAATAAGGTCTCCCCAGAGCCTTCTCCTCTTCAGGCTGAACAACCCCAACTCTCTCAGCCTGTCCTCATGGCAGAGGGGCTCCAGGTGGGGAGGCCCTGACCCAGGTTGCCCAGAGAAGCTGTGGCTGCCCCATCCCTGGAGGTGTCCAAGGCCAGGTTGGATGGGGCTTGGAGCCCCCTGATCCAGTGGGAGTTTTTCAAGCCCATGGCAGAGGGGTTGGAAATGGGTGGGCTTTGAGGTCCCTTCCAACCCAACCCATTCCATGATTCTGTGGTTTCGCAGGCACGGTGGTGTTGATTTGATGGTTGAACTGGATGTTCTTAGAGGTCTTTTCCAACCTTAGTGATTCTGATTCTCTGATTTCCCTTTGGTCCCCTCCTGCCTGTCTCAGCATTTCCTTCTCAGTGGTCTCGGGACTGATCCAGTTGAGTGAAGTGTTGGGACCGTTCCGAATCCAGTTTTCCTCCAGACTGGGCAGGAGGTGCTGCTGCCTTCGTGTCCCCCAGGGCCACCACCGTGGTTGCCAACTCTGAGAGCTGTAGGGAAGGAAGTCTTGAGTCCAAAATGAATCTTAGGAAGATCTTGGCTCTGTTGTAATGTGAAAGCTAAACTCAGGATGCAGGTCTTGAATCCCATCCGTGGGAGGCGTGGAGGGAGGTCCCAGCAGATTTTGGGGAGGTTGGAGAGGAGGAGCTACGTTGTCTGGTTCTAAAATATGAGTAATGTTAATAATGATTTTCTCTGGGTGTTACCTCCAGGTACTGTTCAGGTCAGTTTTTGTGGTAAGAATGATTGCCCTCTCTCAGGAGCACAAGAGCTGCAGTTGAAGGTGGTTGCTTTAGGCTGGCATTGTGGTAACTCCAGAGATGCCCAGTGCTCCATACGACTCCTTATGCCTGAAGGACCATGGGGACCTCCTTCCCTGAGCTGTTGGGGGTCATTGAGGTGGGGAAGACCTGATCATCCTCTACAACTCCCTGAGAGGACGTTGTGGTGAGGTGGGGTTGGTCTCTTCTCCCCCAGTAACAAGTGATGGGACAAGAAGAAATGGCCTCGAGGTGCACCAGGGGAGGTTTGGATTGGATATTAGGGAAAAATTCTTTACATAAAGAGTCTTGATGCATTGGAAGAGGCTGCCCAGGGCAGTGGTGGAGTCTCCATCCCTGGAGGAGTTAAAAAACCATGTGGCCTTGGCATTTCAGGACAGGGTTTAGTAGGCACGGTGGGGTTGGGCTGTTGATTGGCCTCGACGATCTTAGAGGTCTTTTCCAAACTTAACTATTCCTGGATTTTTGGCCCAGATCTGTGCTGGCCTTGAACTTGATGAGAGTTTTCCTTGTGCTTGCTCTGCTCTGCAGCCTCCACTCTCAGCTGGGAGCTGGGAGACTTGTTCAGCTGCAACTTTTGGTCAACATCATTTTTGAACCTGGGGGTTTCTCACTACTTGGCTGCCTGTAGTGAGCACCAGGAACCTCTGCTGAGTGTCTGCTTAGCACCTGGAGGTGCTCAGGGCCAGGCTGGGTGGGGCTTTGTGCAACCTGATCCAGTGGGAAGTGTCCCTGCCTGTGGAAGGTTTTTATATCCCCAATATCAGAAAGATATGGAGCAGTTGGAGCAGATCCAGATGAGGCTACGAAGATGATCCAAGGGCTGGAGCCCCTCTGCTGTGAGGACAGGCTGGGAGAGTTGGGGTTGTTCAGCCTGGGGAAGAGAAGGCTCTGGGGAGACCTCAGAGCAGCTTCCCAACCTGAAAGGCTCCAGGAAAGCTGGGGGGGGACTTCTTCCAAGGGCCTGGAGTGACAGGACGAGGGGGAACGGCTTTAAACTGGAAGAGGTAAGATTTAAGTTAGACATTAGGAAGAAATTCTTCACAATGAGGGTGGGGAGGCCCTGGCCCAGGTTGCCCAGAGAAGCTGTGGCTGCCCCATCCCTGGAGGTGTTCAAGGCCAGGTTGGATGGGGCTTGGAGCCCCCTGATCCAGTGGGAGGTGTCCCTGCCCATGGCAGGGGGGTTGGAACTGGATGGGCTTTGAGGTCCCTTCCAACCCCACCCATTCTGTGATTCTGTGTTCAGCAGCCTGGGCCTCTTTGAGCTTCTGTTTGTTGGATCCCACAACTCATTTTTCCCTCTCTGGCCTGGCTGGATGGGGTGACCAGAAGAGCTGATCCATGCTGCCCTTTTAATAGCCCAGTTTACCCACTGGAAGCATTTGCAGCCTCTGACTTGGAGCTGAAATAGTTCATTGGGTTTATTTCGGTTCACTCCCAGAGCTATAATTACAATAAAAGAAATTATATCCACTTTAATTCTGCATAAGAGCATCCACTGATAAACATGAGTTCCTGTGTGGAGAGGAGGCCACAGGACTGGGGAAGGGTCTGGAGGAGAAATCCCATGAGGAGAGGCTGAAGGCACTGGGTCTGTTCATCTGGAGAAGAGGAGACTGAGGGGGGACCTCAGAGCTGCTTCCTCAGCAGGGGAGGAGGAGGAGCAGGCGCTGAGCTCTTCTCTCTGGTGAGCAAGGACAGGAGCCCAGGGAAGGGCAGGAAGATGGGCCAGGGCAGGGTTGGCTTGGACACCAGGAGAAGGTTCTTCCCCCACAGCAGAGCAGAGCAGAGCAGAGGGTGGTGGAGCCCTGGAACAGCTCCCCAGGGAAGCAGTCCCAGCCTGACAATATTCCAGCAGGGTTTGGCCAAGGCCCTCAGCCCCACGGGGTGACTGTTGGGGTTGTGCTGTGCAGGGCCAGGAGCTGGACTGGAGGGGCCTGGTGGGTCCCTTCCTGCTCAGGACATCCCATGATTCTATAATACTGTGTATATAATCCCAGGATCCTTGAGCATCAGTTTTGTCTCTCCTCTGGGAAAGAGTTCCCTTGTATCCCCCTTCCTCACTGGGTTTCTGTAGGCTGGAGATCACTTATTAGGCAGAAGAGCATCTCTATTGTCCTCCATAATGGAGTGTTCTCTGGATTTTGGGTTGTTTGGTCAACCCAGTGTTTGGGGAGCACCTGGTGCTCCTGCCTCTTAGAGAATCGTAGAATCATCTGGTTGGGGAAGACCTCTGAGATCATCCAGAACAGCTGTCCCTGTCCCCTTACTAAAACATGTCCCTCAGAAACTCTTCTATCCTTGTTTTAATCCCCTCCAGGGATGGGGACTCCATCACCTCCCTGGGAGCCTCTGCCAGGGCCTGAGAACCCTTTCCAGGAAGGAATCCTTCCTGATGGCCAATCTGACCCTGCCCTGGGACAACTTGAGGCCATTCCCTCTCATCCCATCTCCTGTCACTTGGGAGAAGAGACCAACCCCCCCTCCCCACAGCCTCCTCAGGCAGTTGTGGACAGGGATGAGGTCTCCCCTCAGCCTCCTCTTCTCCAGGCTGAACACCCCCAGGTCCCTCAGCCACTCCTCACAGGAGTTGTTCTCCAGCCCCTTCCCCAGCCTCGTTCTTGCTCTCCTCTTGGCTGCAGACAGTCCTGTGACCCCTGCAGGGATTTGTCTTCCTGCCAGACACTTCAGCAAAGAGATTTGGGGGCTCAAATGTGTTTTGCAGATGACCTCTAACCATGAGCTGTTGGAATTTTTGAGATGCCATTTTAGCAATGTGTGGTCTTGTCTGCTCTTGGAAACTACTTAAATTAGGAAGACGTTGCAGTCGAGCGCGTTGAGGTGTGCGCTGAGCTGGCAGCTGTCCCTATTTACCTTCCAGAATTAGAAAATGCTTCATTAATTCAAGGCAGCTTCTTCTGAATGCCACAGCTTGACCTTAGTAGTGTCCCAGTTTTCAGCTGTGGGGGCACACAGACCTATTATTAGAGGGAAAGCTCAGGCGTGAGCTTGCCAGGCTTGAGTTGCCCTGGGACTGATGGATAACTTCACTTTCTGCTTGCTCAAAGAGTTCTCCCAACGGGAGGGCGACTCCCACCATCCCCTTGCCACCAGTTTGATGCCAGTGCCAGATGCCCAGAGCCTGGGGAATCGAGGAATCATAAAATGGGTTGGGTTGGAAGGGACCTCAAAGCCCATCCAGTTCCAACCCACTGGGTCAGGTTGCTCCAAGCCCCGTCCAGGATGTCCTTGAGCACCTCCAGGAATGGGGCATCAGGAACTTCTCTGGGCAACCTGGGCCAGGGTCTCCAGACCCTCACAGGAGAACGTTTCTTCCTAAGATCTCATCTCCACCTCCCCTTTTTCATCTTAAAAGGATGGTGGCTCAGCAGGAGAGCCCCTGAGGAGCAGCAGAAGGGTCCTTCTGCCAGTCAGTCACCTCCATCAGGGCCCAACTTCAGTGTCTCCTTGCAAGGCAGGTAGGGTGGGAAATAAAGAGGAGGAGCTGGATGTGTGAGCACACCTGCAGGGCTGTGATCTCATTGGCATCCTGGAGATGTGGTGGGGTGGATCCCATGGTTGGAGTGTTGGAATGGAGGGACACAGCCTCTTCAGGAAGGACAGGTCCAGGAAGCAAGGAGGGGGTGTTGCCCTCTGTGTCCTTGCCCACCTGGAGTGCACGGAGCTCCACCTGGGGATGGATGAGGAGCTGACTGAGGGCCTGTGGGTCAGGAGGAAAGGGGCAGGTGATGTTGTGCTGTTCTGCTGCAGGTCACCAGACCAGGTAGAGAAAGTGGATGAGGCCTGGAGAAGAGAAGGATCCATGGGGGCCTTAGAGCAGCCTTCCAGGTCTGAAAGGGGCTCCAGGAAAGCTGGGGAGGGGCTCTTGATGAGGGAGTGCAGGGATGGGATGAGGGGGAAGGGTTTTCAACTGCAAGAAGGGAGATTGAGGTGAAATCTGAGGAGGAAATGTTTTCCTGTGAGGGTGGGGAGGCCCTGTCCCAGGTTGCCCAGAGCAGTGGTGGCTGCCCCATCCCTGGAGGTGTTCAAGGCCAGGTTGGATGGGGCTTGGAGCCCCCTGATCCAGTGGGAGGTGTCCCTGCCCATGGCAGGGGGGTTGGATCTGGCTGGGCTTTGATGTCCCTTCCAACCCAACCATTCCAGGATGCTATGGACAGAGTGGGCTGAGATTTGGGCAGGAGGTGACACGGAGGAAGAAAACAAAACTGCTTTCTGTTTCCCTCCTGGGCAGGAGGGAGAGGGGAGATGGTTTATGTTCATTTTTAGGGTGTGGCCTTGTTTATAAATGGAATTCCTCTCTCCATTTTGGCCTCACAGGGCCTTACAGAATCATTTTGTCCCCTGGCTGTGAGGCCACGGGGTCGGAGAGTCCAAAAGCATTGTCTTCTGAAGGCCCCCTGGTTGGAAGGCGCGCGGGGCTCTGCCTGGAGGGTCAATGGGTCTGAGCTCCCAGGCTGTCCACGCGTGGTCACTGCCCGTGGGCTCTCAGCTGGAGACACCTCTCCTGCTCCATTGCTGGGTGGTTGTTTTCCCTTTCACCTTGTGCCTGTGTCCCATGGTTTTTCTCTCTCATTTTCATTCATGCTTCGCAGCAGATGAGCAGCTTCGGGAACTTGGTAACTATGAATTTCTTTCTTCCTTTTCCTCCACTCCGCTGCCTCCTCTCCCACTTCTCTCCTTGCCGTGTCCTCTCTGTGTGGTCACTCCCTTTAGCTCTTGGAGACTGGTCTTCCCTCTTCTTTCCTTGATTCCTGCTCTCCAGCCTGGATGGGGATGGGGGGCAGAGTATGGGAAGGGACCTTCCTTTTCCATCCTGCTGGTTTTCCCACAATCCTTGGAGTTCCTCTGTCCTTGTGTGTGTGATGTACCCAGGAAGGCCAACTGTGGACATGCCCAAGCCTCCTGAGAAGATGCTGCTGTGGTGCCTGGTGAGAGCTGTGGGGAGGGATGAGCTGATCCCAAGAGCCTGCTGAGGTGGTGATGGACCTTAGGGAAGAAGCAACACCAGACCCTCCTTCTTCCCTTGCTGCTTATGAAGGAGGTGGTGAAGTTCACATCCACTTCAGGTGGTGTTGGAACAGGTTGTGTGGATTTTCAGTGCCAGGATATGAGTCTTTGGGCTTAGTCACGAGGGACCGCTTCTTGGTGCCAGTGTTCCTCCTCATCTGGAGGTCCAATCCCTTCATCTGTGAGGATGTGGCTGGGGAGATGGGGTGAAGCAGGACTTGACCCCAGGGAGGGCCGTTCACCACCAACATCCCCATCTGCTCCCGTTGCCCTCTTCTGAGGGGCCTTGAGCTGAGTCCTGCTGCAAACTGCTGTCTCTCTGCTGCACCTTGCAGAGGAAGCCCAGCCCATTCCACATGGATATTGTCATCTCAAACAGGTCTTGCCTTGTGTTGTGGCACAGGGATGGCCACGTGGCTCTAAACCTGGACTCTTCCACCTCAGAGTGGCTCTGCCTGGTGCTAAAGGTCATGGATAGGCATGGAATGCTTAAGGCTGGAAAAGTCCTCTAGGATCATCCAGTCCAGACACAATGCCTCCTAAACCACGTCCTGAAATGTCACATCTACACATTTTTGAACCCCTCCAGGGATGGAGACTCCACCCCCTCCCTGGGCAGCCTCTGCCAGCACTTCACTACTCTTTCATTAAAGACACTTTTCCCAATATCCAATCTAAACCTCCCCTGGCACAGCTTGAGGACATTTCCTCTCATCCCATCATTTGTTTCTCAGGAGAAGAGACCAGAACCTACCTCGCTCCAACCTCCCTCCTGGGAGCTGCAGAGAGCAATGAGGCCTCTCCTCAGCCTTCTCCAGCCCCAGGTCTCTCAGCTGCTCCTCATAAGGCTTCTCCAGGCCCTTCCCCACCTCCCTTGTCCTTCTCTGGACACGTTCCAGCAGTTCAATGTCCTCCTTGGAGCGAGGGGCCCTAAACTGAACCCAAGATTCAAGTTGATGTGGGAAGGGCAGAGGAAAACTCCGCGTGAAAACAAAGTTGTCTTCCTAATTCACACTGAATAATCGTTTGCTCCTGCCCACGAGCATAGTTGTGCTCTGCAGTTTCAGGAGGAGCTGGAAGTTGGGATGCTGTGGACACCTAAGGCCAAGCTTCAGGGTAAGGTGCAGCAGAGGCAGCACAGAAAAAGAGAGAAGCAGCAGACCAGAAGTGGTTTTGGAAGTGTTTTTCCTCCCTGGGATGAAATGGGACCTCTTAGCTTGTCAGAGGAATGGGCACTGTGTGTTCCCAACATGACTGGGCTCCAGGAATTCTCCTTCAGACCTGGAAAAGTGACACCAAGCATGTGTTCAGGTGTGATTTGGGGTTTTTTATAAACTTAAACTGTTCTGAAATGGGTTTGGTTTTGTGTTGGAGGCCACAAGCACCTTGCAGGGAACTTTTCTGCCGTGTTTAGGTCCATCATTTGGAGAATCCAAAGGTCACAGGTTCCTCAGTGGAATATTTTTAAGTGTTCTTTTGTTCTAGCCACTGAAATCTCTTCCTGCTGTAGTTCTGAATTGTAGTTCAGGTCCAGGCTGGGCTGGAATGGGTTAAAAGATGCCTGAGGCAAATAATTACAATCATGGAATAGATTGGGTTGGAAGGGACCTCAAAGCCCAACCTGTTCCAACGCCCCTGCCATGGGCAGGGACACCTCCCACTGGATCAGGGGCTCCAAGCCCCATCCAACCTGGCCTTGGACACCTCCAGGGATGGGGCAGCCACAGCTTCTCTGGGAAACCTGTGCCAGGGTCTCCCCACCCTGTCAGGAGAACATTTCTTCCCAAGATCTCATCTCAATCTCCCCTCTTTCAGCTTCAAACCCTTCCCTCTCATCCTGTCCCTGCACTCCCTGATCAGGAGCCCCTCCCCAGCTTTCCTGGAGCCCCTTTCAGTCCTGGGAGGCTGCTCTAAGGTCCCCCCGGAGCCTTCTCTTCTCCAGGCTGAACAACCCCAACTCTCTCGGGGTGTCTTGGTGTAGGAGAAGTTGTAGCAGAGAGTTAAGGTCATGGACATCAAAGGGTGCTGAGCACAGAGTGTTTCACTGACAAACTGTGAGACATCAGAACGCCCTGGCAGCCCCTCCACGGTGATTTATCTCCTCGTAAACCACTGCCAGGCTTTCCCTGCAATGCTTTTGGATTTCTAAATGCTGATGCTGCTTGGGAACTTTCCTGGGGCTCTGCAGACTCAAGATGCAGCAGCACTGCTCGGCGAGCTCCTCCAGGATGGGAGGGTGAGCCTGGTTGGCCCATGGGTGTCAACCTGCTGCCAACAGCAGGAGGATGGGAGGGGGTGACCAGGGCAGTGGTTGTGCCCCTGCACTGGGCACTGGGGAGGCCACATCTCCAATCCTGGGGTCAGTTCTGGGCCCCTCACTCCAAGAAGACTCTGGAGGGGCTGGAGAGTGTCCAGAGAAGGGAATAGAGTTAGGGAAGGGGCTGGAGAACAGGGGTTGTGGGAGGGGCTGAGGGCCCTGGGGGGGGTTGGTCTGGAGAAGAGGAGGCTGAGGGGAGACCTCATCCCTGTCCACAACTGCCTGAGAGGAGGCTGTGGGGAGGGGGGGTTGGTCTCTTCTCCCAAGGGACAGGAGATTGGATGAGAGGGAATGGCCTCAAGTTGCCCCAGGGCAGGGTCAGATTGGCCCTCAGGAAGGATTCCTTCCTGGAAAGGGTTCTCAGGCCCTGGCAGAGGCTCCCAGGGAGGTGGTGGAGTCTCCATCCCTGGAGGGGTGTAGAAGATGGGCAGATGAGTTTTTTAAGGACATGGTTTAGTAGTGGACAGGGACAGTTGGACTCTGATCTCAGAGGTCTTTTCCAACCAGATGATTCGATGAGAAGGTGGATTGCATCACTCTGCAGCTGGAGTCAGGCAGGCTGGTCAGCGAGGCAGATCTTGTGCTTCAGCATCTCCAAAGTGAAGTGGAGGCGTCACTTTGAGCATTGATTTGAAGGGCTTTGCTGTTCCTGAAGGAGCGGCAGCGCTGCCGGTTTGTGATGAAGGGCTCTCAGTGCTGAGCACGGTGAAGTGTGGGATCTGATGCTCCAGCAGGGACAGCAAGTGCTGCTTTGAAAGGAGAGGGGAAGAGGGTGTTCTGAATATCTGCTTCAAATCATAGAATGGCCTGGTTGGAAAAGACCTTTGAGATCACCGAGTCCAACCGTCCCTGTCCACTGCTAAATGAGATCCCTCAGCACCTCATCTGCCCATCTTTTAAACCCCTCCAGGGGTGGGGACTCCACCACCTCCCTGGGAGCCTCTGCCAGGGCCTGAGAACCCTTTCCAGGAAGGAATCCTTCCTGATGTCCAATCTGACCCTGCCCTGGGGCAACTTGAGGTCCTTTCCTCTCATCCCATCTCCTGTCCCTTGGGAGAAGAGACCAACCCCCCTCCCCACAGCCTCCTCTCAGGCAGTTGTGGACAGGGATGAGGTCTTCCCTCAGCCTCCTCTTCTCCAGACCAAACCCCCCCAGGTCCCTCAGCCCCTCCCACAACCCCTGTTCTCCAGCCCCTTCCCCAGCTCCATTCCCTTCTCTGGACGCTCTTCATCCCCTCAATGTCTTTCTTGGGGTGAGGGGTCCAGAATTGACCCCAGGATTTGAGGTGTGGCCTCCCCAGTGCCCAGTCCATTAGGAAGAAATTCTTCACCATGAGGGTGGGGAGACCCTGGCCCAGGTTGCCCAGGGAAACTTTGGCTGCCCCATTCCTGGAGGTGTCCAAGGTCAGGTTGGATGTGGCTTGGAGCCCTCTGATCCCGTGGGAGGTGTCCCTGCCCATGGCAGGTGGTGGGACTGGATGGGCTTTGAGATCCTTTCCGTCCAAGACCATTCTATGATTCTCTGAAACAGAAGTTGCACCAGGAGAGCTTTAGATTGGATTTTAGGAACAATTTCTTTAGTGAAAGAGTGGTGAAGCCCTGGCAGAGGCTGCCCAGGGCAGTGGTGGAATCTCCATCCCTGGAAGGGTTCACACAACGTGTGACCGTGGACATGGTTCAACAGGCACGGTGGGGTTGGGCTGATGGTTGGACTCGATGAGCTTGGAGGTCTTTTCCAACCTCAGTGACTCCATGATTCTCTCACTTTCCTAAGCAGCTTCCTTAGCACACTTCTTCCCCCTGGAAGTTTTTCCCTGCAGTTCAGAGGTCATAGGACAGGTTCCCATATCTGCAGAGCACGGGCCGTACACGGAGTGTCCTGCGCGTGCGACTCACCGGGTCACTGCCTTCTGTCGCTTGGGAGCTGTGTCGTGGTGGGAATGCTGGGGAGATTTCACCTTAACTGCCCCATTCCTAATATCAGCCCTGGGAATTGTGTGCAGGGCATTGCTGAGCTTTGATTATTATTGTAGAATCATGGAATGGTTTGGGTTGGAAGGGTCCTCAAAGCCCATCCAGTTCCAACCCAGGACACCTCCCACTGGATCAGGGGGCTTCAAGCCCCATCCAACCTGGCCTTGAACACCTCCAGGGATGGGGCAGCCACAGCTTCTCTGGACAACCTGGGCCAGGGCCTCCCCACCCTCATTGTGAAGAATTTCTCCCCAATGTCCAATCTCAATCTCCCCCCTTCCAGTTTAAAGCTGTTCTCCCTTGTCCTGTCACTCCAGGCCCTTGGAAAAAGCCCCTCCCCAGCTTTCCTGGAGCCCCTTTCAGTCCTGGGAGGCTGCTGTAGGGTCCCCCCACAGCCTTCTCCTCTCCAGGCTGAACAACCCCAACTCTCCCAGCCTGTCCTCACAGCAGAGGTTCTCCAGCCCTTGGATCATCTCCGTGGCCTCCTCTGGACCCGCTCCAACAGTTCCATCTCCTTCTGCTGTTGGGGATTCCAGAGCTGGACCCAGGGCTCCAGGTGGGGTCTCCCCAGAGCAGAGCAGAGGGGCAGAACCCCCTCCCTCACCCTGCTGCTGTGTCCATTTCCTTCCCAGTTCCATGTATTCAATATCCCAGGCGCTGTGTAACGTTCCCTGTGCTT
The DNA here is from genome assembly GCA_033558185.1 of Dromococcyx pavoninus. Taxonomy (NCBI): domain Eukaryota; kingdom Metazoa; phylum Chordata; class Aves; order Cuculiformes; family Neomorphidae; genus Dromococcyx; species Dromococcyx pavoninus. The sequence goes on along the minus strand of JAUMJL010001139.1, from coordinate 181,682 downwards.
CCCTCCTGCTCAGAAGTGCCGTGTCATGCTGCAAAGCGCCTTGGACGGGAGGAGAGGTCTCGGCTGCTGGTTGGGAGGCAGCCAGCTCTTGGCACTTGGAATTGCAAAGGTGTCCCTGGGCTCCTCCAATGGGTGGGATCTGCTCATTTTTCATAGAATCATGGAATGGGTTGGGTTGGAAGGGACCTCAAGGCCCATCCAGTTCCAACCCCCTGCCATGGGCAGGGACACCTCCCACTGGATCAGGGGGCTCCAAGCCCCATCCAGCCTGGTCTTGAACACCTCCAGGGATGGGGCAGCCACAGCTTCTCTGGGCAACCTTGGCCAGGGCCCCCCCACCCTTATTGTGAATAATTTCTTCCTAATATCCAATCTAAATGTTCCCCTTTCCAATTTAAAGCAGTTCCCCCTCATCCTATCACTACAACCCCTCAGAAAAAGCCCCATCCCAGCTTTCCTGTAGCCCTTTCAGTCCTGGAAGGCAGCTCTGAGGCTCCTCCCGAAGCCTTTTCATCACTTTGAGTTTCAAAAAGACCCAGAAGCAGTGGTGAAATTGCTCCAAGTGTTAAAAGGAAAAGGCATCAGGCTCCTGCCTGGCATTGCTGCGGAGTCTGGCGGAGAAGAACCCTTCTCCGAGCAATCCGTGGGCGCCGCCGCAGCGTCTCCTGCTTTCCCAGCGCAGAGAGCTTGGATGCTGTGCAGGGAGAGCTGCGGAGGGATAACGTCATGGGGAGTGAGTGAGCATTAAAACGCCTGTTGGAATGCAGAGCTGATAAATGCAAATCGTGGCTGGAGTGAGGAAGGGCCCCGGTGAGCCCTGGAGGCGGCAGCGGGAGGCAGCGGGCTCCGGCGCTCAGCGAGAGGGGCTGGAGCTGCTCTTTATCAATAGCGTTGTCAATAATCAGGATGAACGAAGAGATAAGGAGCAATGCTCTGTAAAATCAACTCTGCAGATCTGGGGAATCCCACCCCAGCTGATGGAAGGATAGGGATTATCAGGAAGGCTCTTTAGCCCCAAATCCAACCCCATCGATGTGTGAGGTCTAAATCTGCCCCGGATCAGGGAATCGTAGAGTCATGGAATGGGTTGGACTGGAAGGGACCTCAAAGCCCATCCAGTCCCACCCCTCTGCCGTGGGCAGGGACACCTCCCACTGGATCAGGGGGCTCAAAGCCTCATCCAACCTGGTCTTGAACACCTCCAGGGATGGGGCAGCCACCAGTGGTGCTCTGGGCAACCTGGGCCAGGGCCTCCACACCCTCACAGGAAAGCATTTCCTCCAAAGATCTCATCTCAGTCTCCCCTCTTCCAGCTTTAAAATGTTCTCCCCTCATCCTGTTCTTTCACTCCCTGATCCAGAGCCCCTCCTCAGCTTTCCTGGAGCCCCTTTCAGTCCTGGGAGGCTGCTCTAAGGTCTCCCCAGAGCCTTCTCCTCTCCAGGCTGAACAACCCCACCTCTCCCAGCCTGTCCTCACAGCAGAGGGGCTCCAGCCCTTGGATCATCCCCGTGGCCTCCTCTGGACTTGCTCCAACAGTTCTCTGTTCTTTCATCCCCTGTGCTGTGCTCTGTGTGTAAAGGGAGGGGACTGGAGCAAGCGGGGAGGCGGCGCTGTCAGAGCCCTTTTGGGTCTCCTGGGAGGGTGTTTGGATTCGAGCTGGGCTGATGTTCCAGCCAGCAGCCTCCACTCCTGGCTCTCACAGCCCTGGACCGGTCCTTGGCACCTCCACAACCTGTGTGAGTCACTCTGCTTCTCCATCCACTGCTTCCAGTGATGCCTGAGGGTGGGAATTCCTTCCCAAGAGGCCACCAAGTGCTTTACAGTTGGGGTTTTCATGGAATAATAGAATCATAGAATGGTTTTGGTTGGAATATTCCATCTTTTTATACCCCCCCTGCCATGGGCAGGGACACCTCCCACTGGATCAGGGGGCTCCAAGCCCCATCCAACCTGGCCTTGAACACCTCCAGGGATGGGGCAGCCACAGCTTCTCTGGGCAACCTGGCCCAGGGCCTCCCCACCCTCAAACCCATCGAGTTCCACCCCCCTGCCATGGGCAGGGACACCTCCCACAAGACCACATCTCTTCTCTGGGAGGCTCTTGAGTGGATGTGGGGTTTCCTACCCCTCCCATAAAATCTTCCAGTTGGAAAAAACCTTTGGGATCATCGGGTATCTTTAAGGAGAAGCCTTCTAAGCTGCGGCAGTGAATGGGAGTCGTGATTGCCGGTCCCTGCGTAAGCATCTCATCCTGAAATGTTCCTCAGAGTGAGGCTCATTCAACAAGAGCTTAGAAAAATCACATCAGGCTGTAATCACCCGCCAGGCGCTTCCTTGCCTTGCCTTGACAAGGCATTTTAGCTCCTTGAGTGGTGTTAATGCTGCGAAGCGTCACGGCCCTTCAAGGCAAAGAGGATTCAGGCAGCACACAAAGGGATTTCCCGAACTCCGGGACTCCGACCGAGCTCCTCCTCCAAGGACTCAGCTCCCGGGTGAGGATGCAGGCAGGCAGCTTGGCAAGGTGCTGGAGTTGCTCCTGGATCTTTCCTTCCTGGCAACCTGGCTGTGAGCTCGTTCTGTGGCAGCTTGCTGAGCTCCTGGTGCTGTGTTGAAGAGTTTGGGAAGCATCTGCTGCCGCTTCCTTCAAGGCACTGATGCCAGGGAAAGCCTGTGTTCCCACAAAGCCACGGTGTGTGCCGTGGAATGGCCTGGTTGGAAAAGACCTTTGAGATCATTGAGTCCAACCACACCTGGCAACTACTGAACCAGATCCCTCAGCACCTCATCTGCCCATCTTTTAAACCCCTCCAGGGATGGGGACTCCACCACCTCCCTGGGAGCCTCTGCCAGGGCCTGAGAACCCTTTCCAGGAAGGAATCCTTCCTGATGCCCAATCTGACCCTGCCCTGGGGCAACTTGAGGCCATTTCCTCTCATCCCATCTCCTGTCACTTGGGAGAAGAGACCAACACCCACCTTGCTCCAACCTCGCTTCCAGGAGTTGCTCGGGGATGAGGTCTCCTCTCAGCTCCTCTTCTCCAGGCTAAGGAACCCCAAGGGTCTTCCAAGGGGTAAAGAGACCCCTCCCCAGGGGCTTAGAACCCCCTCCCCAAGGGGTACAAACCCACTTCCCCAGGGTGCCCCAAGCCCCCTTCCCCAAGGTGCACACAGCTCCTCCCCAGGGGTGCAGAGCCCCCTCCCCAGGGGATGCAGAATCCCCTCTCCAAGGGGTGTGGAACCCCTTCCCTAGGGGTGCAGAGCCCCCTCCCCAGGGGTGCAGAGCCCCCTCCCCAAAGGGTGTGGAATCCCCTCCCTTGGGGTGCAGAGCCCCCTCCTCAAGTATGCAGAGCCCCCTCCCCAAAGGGTGTGGAATCCCCTCCCCAAGGGGTGTGTGATCCCTTGTTCAGGGGTGCAGAGCCCCCTCCCCAGGGGTGCAGAGCCCCCTCCCCAAGGGGTGTGGAATCCCCTCCCTTAGGGGTGCAGAGCCCCCTCCCCAGGGATGCAAAGTCCCCTCCCCAGGGGATGCAGAATCCCCTCTCCAAGGGGTGTGGAATCCCTTCCTCGGGTGCAGAGCCCCCTCCCCAGGGGTGCAGAGCCCCCTCCCCAAGGGGTGTGGAATCCCCTCCCTTAGGGGTGCAGAGCCCCCTCCCCAGAGATGCAGAGTCCCCTCCCCAAGGGGTGCAGAGCCCCCTTCCCAAGGGGTGCAGAGCCCCCTCCCCAGGGGCCCTGAACCCTGCTCCCCAGGGGTGCCAAGCACCCTCCTCAAGGGGTGCAAACCCAGTCCCCAAGGGTACAGAGCCCCCTCCCCAAGGGGCTCTGAACCCCCTCCCCAAGGGTGCAGAGCCCCCTCCCCAGGCACTCAGAGCCCCCTCCCCAGGGCCAGGCTCCCCTCTTAGGGGCCACATCCTGGGTGCAGTAAAGGGACAACTGTGGGTGCTCTGTGTTGGGCAACTGGTTCCGTGCCCACTGGTGTCTTTCTGGAAGGAGGACCTGGCTGCTGTTCTGTGTCCTCTTCTGGCCGTTGTCCTCAGCTCACCTGGTGTGTGGGGGCTCTTCTCCTTCCTTCCTTGCACTGGAAAATCAAGGAGGAGACATCTATAATTTTTAATGAATATATTCCACTTGTTCTGTGCTTTGTGTACATTGGGAGGAGGAAAAAACCACCAAAACCCTAGGAAATAGGGAAAAAAAAGGCTTCCTACAGCAAGAAATGCCTTGATGTCCAACCAGCAGACATCACCATCCCTTGGGATCTTCTCCTGGGTGTTTTGCTCTTTTCAGGTGCTCTGTGAAAAGTTTGTGTGGGATCCTGGCACCTGTGGAGCTCCGTGGGCTTGGGGTGACTGGAATCCCCCAGGTTTCATAGAATGGTTTGGGTTGGAAGGGACCTCAAAGCCCATCCAGTTCCAACCCCCTGCCATGGGCAGGGACCCCTCCCACTGGATCAGGGGGCTCAAAGCCCCATCCAGCCTGGCTTTGGGGAGCTGTTGCTCCTTGTGTCTGTAGTAAAGTGTGTGTGAAAAGATGAGAGGAAACAACCTCCAGGTTGGACCAGGGGAGGTTTAGAGGGGATGTCAGGAAAAATCTCTTTACTGAAAGAGTGGTGAAGCACTGGGTGGGCAGTGGTTGGAGTCACCATCCCTGGAGGGGTCCAGAACACCTGTGGCCATGGCATTTTGGGCCATGGTTTAGTAGACACGGTGGGGTGTGGATGAAGGTCAGAAGAGCTGTTTTAGGTGCACAGGGTTCTTTCTTCCTTCTCACTTCCACGTCTGTCATCCAACCCTTTCATCTCCTGGTTGCCTGCAGGTGTCAGTTGTGCTGGAGAGATGTGAGCCTTCCCAAAGGCTCCACGTGATGGATCCAGCAGCAGGAATACAATGGCCTTCAACTCTTTTTGGGTCCATCTTCTGAAGAGTTTCTTGTGTTTGCGTCTTCTGTCTCCTCCCTGCGGCACGGGAGCGTTTCATGAGCTCGGGGAGGACCTCTGGTCCTTCCTAGGCTGTGCCCTCTCCGTGCCCTTCCCTCTGCAGGAGATGTCTGAGGATCAGGAGATCTGCAGTGTGCAGGTGGACTCGAATTATCTGGTCATCAGAGGTGGCTGTGTTGGCTGATTGATTGAACTTTGATGTGCTGATAAAAGGCTTGAGTGACCTTTACTCCTCCTTATCTGGGCAAACCCTTTGTAATTCCATTTGTGCCTCTGGATCCCTCGCTGCCTCCTGAGTCTGATGTCTCTACTTTGGGGGAGTTGTTAGCAAATTAGAAGAGTAGAGGAGGTCTTAGGACAGGGATCTGGCTCTGGAAAGCTTCCACGAGAGCTCTTTTGAAGGAGGCAGCTCATAGAGGGGACTCTGATACAGAGGAGAAGGAAAGCAGGATGGTGGAAACCAAAATGAAAACTTCAGTCTGCAAGAGCTGAGTGTTGTGGGGTTGGGTTGGTTTTCAGTCTTGGGGCTGTTTAACCACATTTTAGCAGGGCCTAAATTATTCTTAATATCCAATCTAAACCTCCCCTGGTGCAACTTCAGGTCATTTCCTGTTGTGTCATTCCTTGGGAGAAGAGACCAGCGCCCACCTAGCTCCGGCCTTCACTCAGGAGCTGCAGAGAGCAATGAGGTCTCCCCTCAGCCTCCTCTTCTCCACACGAAGCAGCCCCAGGGCCCTCAACTCCTCCAGAAGCTTCAGCCCCTTCTCCAGCTCCGTTCCCTTCTCTGGACACACGAGTCCAGGTGGGAGCGTTCACAGCAGCTGAGGTTTAGGAATCTCTGTTGGTACCTCAGCACCATCAGAGGGGGAAATGGGTTGGTGTCAGGATTTGCTGCTTTTATTGCTGTTTCTGCTCTGGGATCGTTGAATCCTTTGCACTTGATGCTTCTGAGGCAGAAACTTCTGTAGCCTTCAGCTCATCCTCAGACTTCACCTCTTGATGGGGCTGTCCAGGTCCAAGGATTGTCAGATGTGACCTCCCCTCTTCCTAATGGCTGTAAACTGGAAGGGGGAAGATTTAGATTGGAAATTAGGAAGGAATAGTTCACCACGAGGGTGGGGAGGCCCTGGCCCAGGTTGTCCAGAGAAGCTGTGGCTGCCCCATCCCTGGAGGTGTTCAAGGCCAGGTTGGATGGGGCTTGGAGCCCCCTGATCCAGTGGGAGGTGTCCCCCATGGCAGGGGGGTGGAACTGGATGGGCTTTGAGGTCCCTTCCAGCTCAACCCATTCCATGATTCTGATTCTTTGATTCTGTTTCTGGTGTGTGAGGTGAACAGCGTTGATGGGACTGGTTTTCAGTTCAAAGCACCTTTCCTTGGGCAATTCCAGAATGCCAAGAGGGAGTGGAGCCTGGGCCTCTCCCTTTTTCTGCCTGGATGCCATCAGCCATGAGGGGAACAGGGGAGGAGCTGAGATGAATCTGACTGAAGAACTCAGCAGCAGAACTCCCCAAGGGTTTCCCATCACGTTCTGGTGCCACCTTGAAAGGAAGAGGGGATGGAAAAGACAAACAAGGAACTTTAGAGCCAGGAGAGGACCAGGCTCGTGGTAAGGAGTTGGCTGCACTCAGGAATGGGGAGAATTGTCTGTGGAAGGCTTGGGTCAGACCTGGTGGGATCATTTCAGGGGTGGAGGAGTTTGGAGACAGAGGAAAGGGATGAGCAGGCTGGAAAAGCTGGATATGGCCGTGCTCTGTGGAGGGAGGGGAGGAGTGAGCTGGTGGTGGCTGGAGATGGGGTTGTGATGGGGGTAATGTTCATAGAATCATAGAATCATTTGGTTGGAAAAGGCCTTTGAAGTCATCAAGTCCAACCCAACCAGTCCACCTACTGAACCAGATCCCTGAGCACCTCATCTGCCCATCTTTTAAACCCCTCCAGAGATGGGGACTCCACCCCCTCCCTGGGAGCCTCTGACAGGGCCTGAGGACCCTTTCAGTCCTGGGAGGCTGCTCTGAGGTCTCCCTGGAGCCTCCTCTTCTCCAGGGTGAACAACCCCAGCTGTCTCAGCTTGTCCTTGTATGGGAGGTTCTCCAGCCTTCGCATCATGGAATCAAAGACTCATGGAATGGTTTGGGTTGGAAGAGACCTCAAAGCCCATCCAGTTCCAACCCCCTGCCATGGGCAGGGACACCTCCCACTGGATCAGGGGGCTCAAAGCCCCATCCAACCTGGCCTTGAACACCTCCAGGGATGGGGCAGCCACGGTTTCCCTGGGCAGTCATCTCCTGGGCCTCTTGTGGACTCGTTCCATCAGATCCAAGAGTCTCCATGAAGGCTGCTTGTCCAACAGGGCTGGGGGAGCTGCTGGAATTGGGGCTCTGAAGCACCGGGCTGCCCGGCGTTCCTGCTCCATTGGGCTTTGGTGGCCATGGAGGGGTCACAGAGCCTGGGTCCGTGGAGAATCTGCTCGAAACGTGGAGATATTCCTGCTGGGACTGGCCAAGGTGGGATTAACCTCCTGGAGAGCAGGGAAGGGATGGGGGAAAAGACCAAGTGGTGCTGGGAGAGGAGGGGGGAAGGATGGACAGCAGAAGGGAGCCCCAGGAATCAGCTTCCAGCTCTGGCCATCTGGGTCAGGGCCACCTGCTCAAAGTTCTCCTGTCACACTTGGAATCTTCATTCCAGGTACCAGATCCTGAAGCTCTTTTTAGGCTAAAAAATGCTCATTAACATTTTGGGACTGCGTTAATTCCCTTCCTTCCCTGCCCCAAGCTGCTGATTTGATTGGCACTCCATTTTTTTTTTTAACAATAAATGCTTAATTAAGGGCATAATGAGGGGGTAATGATTGTATTAAAAGCAAGCTGATTATAAAAATCAGCTTAGCAGCTGGAGGCTGAGGGGCTGGAAGAGCTCGGAGCAGGAATTGGTAGGACTGGGCTTGCAAGTTGATTATGTGGAGCATCTCTCTTGCCTTTGCTCTCCTGGACCCGTTGCCCAAAGCCCCCTCTTTTCTGGTCGATGTGAAACGACTGCTGTGGAAATGCCTTCTGCTTGAGGAGCCATAGAAAGGGTTGGGGTGGAAGGGACCTCAAAGGCCATCCAGTTCCAACCCAGAACACCTCCCACTGGATCAGGGGGCTGGTCCCAAACTGGCAGGTGCCATCCTGGCTGGGTCAGTTGATGCTGTGCTCAAGGAGCAAGGTCAGTCATGGCCTTAGCTCAGAGCTCCAGGCTCCTTGTGCTGGCCAGGACCATGGTGCATCCATCACAGAACCATGGAATGGGTTGGCTTGGAAGGGACCTCCAAGCCCATCCAGTTCCAACCCCCCTGCCATGGGCAGGGACACCTCCCACTGGATCAGGGAGCTCCAAGCCCCATCCAACCTGGCCTTGAACACCTCCAGGGATGGGGCAGCCACAGCTTCTCTGGGGAACCTGGGCCAGGGCCTCCCCACCCTCACAGGAGAACATTTCCTCCTAAGATCTCATCTCAATCTCCCCTCTTTCAGCTGAAAATCATTCCCCCTCGTCCTGTCCCTGCACTCCCTAATCAAGAGCCCCTCCCCAGCTTTCCTGGAGCCCCTCCATGGAGCCTTCTGTCCTCCAGGTGGGATAACCCCAAATCACTCAGCCTGTCCTTGTATGGAAGGTTCTCCAGACCTCAGATCATCTCCGTGGCCTCCTAAAACTTCCTAAAAACAGCTCCATGTCCTTCCTGTGCTGAGGACTCCAGAACTGGACACAGGACTCCAAGGACCCTGACCTTGAACGGGTCTCCCTTTCTGTGGGGCTCGGAGCCCAGCAGAGACCTGAGACTCCCCTTCCATCCTCCACCCCTGCTTCTTCCAGCACCACAGCTCCTCGTTGGGCCACCTCTGGAAGCATCCACACAAAGTCTGTGTGACCAACCAGGTCCTTCCCTGCCCAGTCACCAGCTCAATCCCTGCTCCTACTGCTGTTTTCCCTGAGGTGTGATGGTCATGGAACGTGACAGTTGGGTGCCTTGGCCTTTGTGGTGTGTCCTTAAAGCAAAAAGAACTTGGGTAGAGCAGGAATGACCTGGGACAGAGGGTGGGACAAAGCCCTGCAGAGCCTGTGATCTTATTCTGGTCTGGTCTGAAGCCTGTTGTGGTCTTATTGCTGCCCTCCAGGCTCCTGCCCTTCCCTTCTGATTGCTCTCGAGGTGGATCCCATCTGCTCCTGGAGACTTTTCAGATCCCCAGGCCTTGAGTTTAATTGCTTTTCCCTGCCTGAATCCAAAGGTGCCAAGAAAGTTGGGTGACAGCCGGTGCAGCCAAGGGTGGTCTGAGCTTCCTCTCGGCTGTGCCAGTTCCCTCTTCATGCCCATTCCTTAGGTCATGTCCTTGTTTGTCCATAATGATCTCATCACCTCCACTGCTCTGTTGGAGCTCTGTGTCACCTCAGATCTCACGTGGACCCAGCTGTGCCTCTGCTTGGCGCCAGAAGCTGGAGCCCCAAATTTACTGGGGAGGGAGGAGGCAATTTAGAAGGTGCTCCACACCCTGGGGTGTTCCCTGTGACCTGGTGGGGTCATAGGAGCATGGAAACATCAAGGTTGGAAAAGGGACGAAGGGATTGAGTGCACCCTGAGGAAGTTTGGGGATGGCACCGAGCTGGGTGGAGGTGTTGATCTGCTTGAAGGAAGGGAGGGTGTGCAGAGGGACCTGGAGAACCTGGATCCATGGGCTGGAGAGCAGGAAGGGTGTGCAGAGGGACCTGGAGAACCTGGATCCATGGGCTGAGACCAACGGGATGAGGGTCAAAAAGGCCAAGTGCTGAGTCCTGCTTATGGGACACAACAACCCCGAGCAACTCCATCCCTGGGGAAGAGTGTCTGGAAAGGCCCTGGAGGAGAAGGCCCTGGGGGTGTTGGTTGGCAGGGGCTGACCCTGAGCCAGCAGTGGCCCAGGGGGCCAAGAAGGCCAATGGCATCTTGGGCTGTGTCAGACCCAGCGTGGGCAGCAGGAGCAGGGGGTGATTGTGCCCCTGGACTGGGCACTGGGGAGACCACACCTCGAGTACTGGGGGCAGTTCTGGGGCCCTCAGGACAAGAAGGACAGGGGTCAGGGTTGGGCCCCTCACTCCAAGAAGGCCCTGGAGGGGCTGGAGAGCATCCGGAGAAGGGAACGGAGCTGGGGAAGGGTCTGGAGAACAGGGGCTGTGGGAGGGGCTGAGGGCCCTGGGGGGGTTGTTCTGGAGAAGAGGAGGCTGAGGGGAGACCTCATCCCTGTCCACAACTGCCTGAGAGGAGGCTGTGGGGAGGGGGGGGTTGGTCTCTTCTCCCAAGGGACAGGAGATGGGATGAGAGGGAATGGCCTCAAGTTGCCCCAGGGCAGGGTCAGATTGGCCATCAGGAAGGATTCCTTCCTGGAAAGGGTTCTCAGGCCCTGTCAGAGGCTCCCAGGGAGGTGGTGGAGTCCCCATCACTGGGGGGGTTTAAGAGATGGGCAGATGAGTTTTTTAAGGACACGGTTTAGTAGTGGACAGGGACTGTTGGACTTGCTGATCTCAGAGGTCTTTTCCAACCAGGTGATCCTATGAGAATGAAAGTTTGTTCCATGTCACCAGGATCAAAAGCCTCCTCAAGACATTCCGTGGGAGGCTGGTGCAGACCCATTCTGGCCCCAAAGGGGGTCTTTCCTATATTCCCTGATTTCTTTATCAGCCCATGTGTCTCTCCCTTAGTTTTTTATTCCCAAACCCAAGTGAAATCTCATCTTGCAATGGAAGGACCTGCAAGGTCTGCCAGGTGGAGTGTGTGCACTTTATTGATTTGATGGGATATTGAAAATTCACCTTTATAACTGGGTTTTGATTTCAAAACAACGAAAGCAGCAGCACAGAGTGAGAAGTTGGACAATTGTGGCTCACACTGGGGACTCACCAACCCTAGAAATGCCCTGTGGTTTGCAGCTTTGGCCCATCAGGGATCTGTGATTCATCAAGAACCTGTGGTAGGACCCCAGGGAGATGTGCCAGGGGAGGGTTGGGTTGGACACCAGGAGAAGGTTCTTCCCCCAGAGCAGAGCAGAGCAGAGGGTGGTGGAGCCCTGGAACAGCTCCCCAGGGAAGCAGTCCCAGCCTGACAATATTCCAGCAGGGTTTGGCCAAGGCCCTCAGCCCCACGGGGTGACTGTTGGGGTTGTGCTGTGCAGGGACAGGAGTTGGACTGGATGGGCCTGGTGGATCCCTTCCAGCTCAGGACATTCCATGATTCTATGAACAGGGTTTGACATTCCACCCAGGTCTGGAAGTCGGGGAGCTGCACCTTCTTCCCAGGTCTGATGTTCCCAAGGTCCAATGGGTGGGTTTCTTTTGGGAAGAGGGTGGTGCCAGCGTTGGTTTCCCAACACTCCTGGGATCTGGGTATCCTGAGGGTAATTGAGCCCTTGAGGACACGTGTGTGGTGCTCCCCAGGAGATGAGTTTACCTTCAGGAAGTCAGAATCGAGCTGGGAGTTAACAAAGCTGGGAGCAAAGGAGTTAAAGCTGTGGGAAGCTCTGCATTGCTTGGCTTTCTTCCAGTTTTGAGGATGTCCCAGGGTAGACCCAGGGAAATTAAGTGGAAAGAAGGAGAAGAAACCTTTCCTGGTGCTGGAGAACAGTAACAGGAAGAAGCTCAGAGCCTGATAAGCTCTGGGAAGAAGTGAAGGTCACAGTAGGAGGCTGCTCAGTGAGGGACTTGGCCAGGAACTGGGTCAGTGGTTGATGGGTTTCCAGAGCTCAAGAGTTGACCTTGAGCAAAGCTCTGCTCTTGGCACAGCACCAGCACCTTCTCTTTTCTGGGGCCCTGCTCTGGCCGTGGCTTGGGAGTTAAAAATGTGAAGGTGAAGAGCGTGGTTGAGGGGCCATGTGACCTGCGTGGGGTTGAGAGGTCATTGAACCATAGACTCTTCCAGTTGGAAAAGACCTTGGAGATCATCGAGTCCAACCACACCCATCCTCCACTAAACCCTGTCCTTCAAAAACTCATCCACCCACTTTTTAAACCCCTCCAGGGATGGGGACTCAACCCCCTCTTTGAGCAGCCTCTGCCAGGGCCTGAGAACCCTTTTGGTGAAGAAATCCTTCCTAACTCTAACCCATCGTGTCACCTCGGTGTGTTTGAGGGGTCACATCACCTCTGCGTGGCTGAGGGGCTGTCATCTCCACGTGGTTGAGGGCTTGTGCCACCTCCATGTGGTTGAGGGACCTCTGTCATCCAGTCTTAGAGTGAGGTCAGGGTACCTGGTCAACGTTTTCGTTTCGTAGCCTTCTGGAGTTTGTCTTGGCTGGTAATGGAACACCCAGGGCCCAGCTCTGCACGTAGAGTGGGACAAGATCTGAGCAACGTGGGCAGGGTTATGGGTTCAACCACACTTGGCAGCTGCGTGTCCTGGGTGGTCATAGCATCGTGGAATGGGTTGGGCTGGAAGGGACCTCAAAGCCCATCCAGTTCCAACCCCCCTGCCATGGGCAGGGACACCTTCCACTGGATCAGGGGGCTCCAAGCCCCATCCAACCTGGCCTTGAACACCTCCAGGGATGGGGCAGCCACAGCTTCTCTGGGCAACCTGGGCCAGGGCCTTTCCACCCTCATAGGAAAACATTTCCTCCCAAGATCTCATCTCAATCTCCCCTCTTCCAGCTCCAAATCCTTCCTCCTCATCCCATCCCTGCACTCCCTGATCCAGAGCCCCTCCCCAGCTTTCCTGGAGCCCCTTTCAGTCCTGGGAGGCTGCTCTAAGGTCCCCCCCCAGAGCCTTCTCCTCTCCAGACTGGACAACCCCAACTCTCCCAGCCTGACCTCACAGCAGAGGGGCTCCAGCCCTCGGATCATCTTTGTGGCCTCCTCTGGAACCATTCCAACAGCTCCAGGTCCTTCCTGTGCTGAGGACTCCAGAACTGAACGCTGATCCTGTCTTCCTCCGAGAAGACCAGGACCTTGGCTCCTGAGCAAAGCCTCTGGGAACTGGGCCTTGGCTGCCGTGGCCACCGCTCGTGCCAGAGAGATCCCTGCCCTGACAGAGCAGGAGAGGGAAAGTGTCTTGTGGGGCAGAACAGAGGAGCACGATTGGCTTCAGATTGGAGAGGGGAAGATTTGGTTTAGACTTTAGGAAGAAATTCTTCACGATGAGGGTGGAATTGGTTTTCCAGGGACATTGTAGATGCCCCATCCCTGGAGGTGCTGAAGGCCAGGTTGGATGGGACTTGGAGCCCCCTGATCCAGTGGGAGGTGTCCCTGCCCATGGCATGGGGTGGAACTGGATGGGCTTGGAGGTCCCTTCCAACCCAACCCATTCCATGATTCTGCTTGAGCCGTGGATGAGGTGAGGGTTCCCTCCAGCCCTTGGATCATCTCCATGGCCTCCTCTGGACCTGTTCCAACAGATCCATGTCCTTCCTGTGCTGAGGATTCCAGAATTGTACACGGGGCTCCAGGTTGAGGGTTCCCTCGGGAATAAATGGACAGCTGAGGTGCTCAGAGTGACATGTCTAAGGGGGGAAAAACAGTGAAGCAATGCAGGAGAAGGCTGTACCCGGGAGACTGTGTGAGTGTGGTGGGAACTCAAGGAAGGATGAACCCATGACCACTCTGGGTGCTTTCTTTCCCCTTTCTTTTGGAATTGGAACCTGTGAAGCAAAGGGAAATTGGAAAAGGAAAGAGGAAGAGAGGTGGTGGGAACAAAGGAATGAGTTTTGCAGTCCCAGGCGGCTGTGATGTTGCCACCCCATGGGGAAGGTGTTTCTTGGAGTGCATTCAGGCTGGAGACTGTGCCCTGTGATGGAGAAGAGGCAGGAGCAGACCCTGGACCTGCAGGTCGTGGAGTCCCAACAGCAGAAGAGCAAGGCCTGGAGATACTGACACTGCTGGGCTGGTTCTGTTCGTGGGCTTTAAGGGTTAAATGGGATGGAAATGGATGGAAGGAACAGGGGGGCCAAAGAATGTAGGCTTTGGTCAAGGCAACTGCCTTGTCATCTGCAGCTGGCCCAGGTCCAGCAGCATCATCTCAGTGTGGAATTTTCCACCAGACCTGAAGGAAGCTCTGGGGGAGGAGGGGGGGGGGGGGGGGTTTCTCCAAGGGAGAAGTTTTACAGGTACAGAGGACTCTGAGGTGAGGAAGGGCTGGAAATGGGGTGGAGGAAGGTAGGGTCAGGTCCATTGTTAAGAAAGGTGGTGGAAGGTGGATTTGTGCCTCCAAAGGGAAGGCAGCAACGTCTGTGTTTGGTCAGAGAGTGGAAAGGGAGGCAGTGAGAGAAGTTCCAGGAGAGGCTGAGAGAAAGCCAAGGTGTTTTCAGCACCTGCAGAGGGCTTTTCCTTCAGGGGCCTCCAGCAGAAGGTTAAAGGCTCCTTTGCAGGCAAACCCCTGTGAGGAATTCAGTCACCACTTGGGCTTCTTCGTTCAGGGTGTGGAGCAAAGAGCAGCGTAGCAGGGGACCAGGAGGGGCAGTGGGACCAGGCTGGCTGGGCTCTGGGGCCCTGCTCTTGGGACACACCAACCCCTGCAGCTCCATCCCTGGGGAAGAGAGGCTGGAAAGGCCCTGGAGGAGAAGGCCCTGGGGGTGTTGGTTGGCAGGGGCTGACCCTGAGCCAGCAGTGGCCCAGGGGGCCAAGAAGGCCAATGGCATCTTGGGCTGTGTCAGACCCAGCGTGGGCAGCAGGAGCAGGGGGTGATTGTGCCCCTGGACTGGGCACTGGGGAGGCCACACCTCGAGTCCTGGGGTCAGTTCTGGGCCCCTCACTCCAAGAAGGACATTGAGGGGCTGGAGCACATCCAGAGAAGGGAACGGAGCTGGGGAAGGGGCTGGAGAACAGGGGTTGTGGGAGGGGCTGAGGGACCTGGCGTTGTTTAGCCTGGAGAAGAGGAGGCTGAGGGGAGACCTCATCCCTGTCCACAACTGCCTGAGAGGAGGCTGTGGGGAGGGGGGGGTTGGTCTCTTCTCCCAAGGGACAGGAGATGGGATGAGAGGGAATGGCCTCAAGTTGCCCCAGGGCAGGGTCAGATTGGCCATCAGGAAGGATTCCTTCCTGGAAAGGGTTCTCAACTCTGGCAGAGGCTCCCAAGAAGGTGGTGGAGTCCCCATCCCTGGAGGGGTTTAGAAGGCAGGTGGATGAGTTTCTTAGGGACAGGGTTTAGTGAGGGGACAGGGACAGTTGGTCTTGATGATCTCAGAGGTCTTTTCCAACCAGACGATTCTATTATTCTATTTTATGATTCTGTGATCCAGAGCTTCTTAGCTGTGATCCTTCTCCATGAGGAGAGCCACAGAGATGATCCAAGGGCTGGAGCTCCTCCCAAACGAGGACAGGCTGAGAGAGATGGGCTTCTTCAGCCTGGAGAAGAGAAGGCTCTGGGGAGACCTTAGAGCAGCCTTGTGGTGTAACCATTTGTCTCTGATTTGTGTTCTGCTTTGGAGCACACTCTGAATGGATTGGGATCAGGTCTGAGAAGGACTTGGGGTGCTGGGAGAGGAGAAGCTCCACAGGAGCCACAACGAGCGCTCCCAGCCCAGAAACCCCCCGTGTCCTGGGCTGCACCCAGAGCAGTGGGAGCAGAGGGGAGGGAGGGGGTTCTGCTCCTCATCTGGAGTCCTACGTCCAGTTCTGGAATCCTCAGCACAGGAAGGATGTGGATCTATTGGAACAGGTCCAGAGGAGGCCACGGAGATGATCCAAGGGCTGGAGCTCCTCTGCTGTGAGGACAGGCTGGGAGAGTTGGGGTTGTTCAGCCTGGAGAGGAGAAGGCTCTGGGGGGACCTTAGAGCAGCCTCCCAGGACTGAAAGGGGCTCCAGGAAAGCTGGGGAGGGACTTTTTCCGAGGGGTTGGACTCACAGGAATGGCTTTAAACTGGAAGGGGGAGGATTTAGATTAGACATTAGGAAGAAATTCTTCACCATGAGGGTGGGGAGGCCCTGGCCCAGGTTGCCCAGGGAAGCTGTGGCTGCCCCATCCCTGGAGGTGTCCAAGGCCAGGTTGGACGGGGCTTGGAGCCCCCTGATCCAGTGGGAGGTGTCCTTGGCCAGGACCAGATGGGCTTTGAGGTCCCTTCCAACCCAACCCATTCCATGATTCCTTTGTTCAAGGAGTCCTTTCCCCAGTTTAAGTTCTTCAAAGCCTGTTTTAGGGTTTCGCCTGCGCAGCCCGCGGTGGCTCCCTTTGTGCCTCATTTCCATGTTTATAGCTCTTTAAATTCCCAGCGACCTTCAGAGCTGATGGCCCTGTGTAGGAGCTTCACAGCTGCCACCAGTGATTTGGAGGCCTCAGCAGACCATTTATTTCTCTTCTCCTGTCAGTGCCAGCTTTTTCCTGACCTCTGCGGTGTTGCCCACTCGGTGGAAGGTCCCGGTGGGAGGGGATCTCAAGGGTGAGCTGGGATCACGAGGAGTTCTCACCTGCTGTTGGAGGAGAAGAACCTGCCTTTGCAGAAGAAAGGAAATAGGCCTTTTGGGGTCTCTTTTTCAAAGGGTGCTGAAAGGTGGTGTCCACGTGTCCTGTCAGGCCCTGCTGAAGTCCAGCTGCATCCAGGCTGCTTTGAGTGCTGTCCTTTCCCTATGCCAGGCACGAGTTGCTGTTGGTTTGGAGCTCCTGGCACCCATCTGCTCCTCTCCCTGCCAACTCCTGCTCTCTCTGCCTCATCTCTGAAGAAGTTATGGGTTTGTACAGCAGGAGAGGGTTGAATGAGATGACTGAGGCTGACATAGCTGCCTTCCTCACCTCAGCAGCTCCAGCAATCCCAAGTCCCTGAGACCAGTGGGATTCTCCTTGGGAAGGCAGGGATACCCTCAGTGGAGGAAGATCAGGGTTAGGGAATGTGGAACCAGATAGGACCTCAGTCCCTTTATCCCATGGGCCCCATGAGATGTGCCAAGGAAGGTGCCTGATGGCTTCATCACTCTGCATCGTCTTTGCGAGGTCGTGGTGGCCAGGAGAGATTCCTGATGACTGGAGGAAAGCAAATGGCACTTCTGTTTTCAAGAAGCATGGAATTACTGATTGGAAAAGACCTCTAAGCTCCTGCAGGCCAGCTGTCAGCCCAGCCCCACCGTGGCTGCTAAACCATGGCCCAAAGTGCCATGGCCACACGTATGTTGAACTCCACCAGGGATGGAGACTCCACCACGGCAGGGGCTGCTCAGGGCTTCACCACTCTTTCCATACAGGAATACTTCCCAGTATCCAATCTAAACCTCCCCTGGCAAAAACTGAGGCCATTTCCTCTTGTCCCATCACAGAACCATGGAATGGGTTTGGTTGGAAGAGACCTCAAAGCCCACCCAGTCCCAACCCCCCCTGCCATGGGCAGGGACACCTCCCACTGGATCAGGGGGCTCCAAGCCCCATCCAACCTGGCCTTGAACACCTCCAGGGATGGGGCAGCCACCACTGCTCTGGGCAACCTGGGCCAGGGCCTCCCCACCCTCATGGTGAAGAATTCCTTCCCCATGTCCAATCAAAATCTTCCCCCTTCCAGTTTAAAGCCTTTCCCCCTCGTCCTGTCACTCCAGACCCTTGGAAAAGCCCCTCCCCAGCTTTCCTGGAGCCCCTTTCAGTCCTGGGAGGCTGCTCTAAGGTCCCCCCAGAGCCTTCTCCACTCCAGGTTGAACAACCCCAACTCTCTCAGCCTGTCCTCACAGCAGAGGGGCTCCAGCCCTTGGATCATCTCCGTGGCCTCCTCTGGAACCACTCCAACAGTTTCATCTCCTTCTGCTGTTGGGGATTCCAGAGCTGGACCCAGGGCTCCAGGTGGGGTCTCCCCAGAGCGGAGCAGAGGGGCAGAACCCCCTCCCTCTCCTCTGCTCCCACTGCTCTGGGTGCAGCCCAGGACACGGGGGGTTTCTGGGCTGGGAGCGCTCGTTGTGGCCCCTGTGGAGCTTCTCCTCCCCCAGCACCCCAAGTCCTTCTCCTCAGGGCTGATCCCAGTCACCCTGGATTGATACCAGGGGTTGCCCAACCCAGGTGTAGGACCTTACCCTTGGTCTTGTTGAACCTCATGAGGTTCCCACAGCCCCACCTCTCCAGCCTGACCAGGTCCCTCTGGATGCCTTCCTGTCCTTGTGGTGTGGCCACTGCCCCACCCAGCTTGGTGTCATCTGCAAACGTGCTGAGGGTGCCCTCGTTCCACTGTCAATATCATTAATGAAAATATTAAACACCCTGAATATGAACAACTTAGGGACAGGGTTTAGTGAGGGGACGGGGACGGTTGGACTTGATGATCTCAGAGGTCTTTTCCAACCAGATGATTCTGTGATTCTATTCTATGATTGGGTGATCCAGAGCTTCTTAGCTGTGATCCTTCTCCATGAGGAGAGCCACAGAGATGAAACTTCAATCCTTTCAATCCTCAGGGAGGAGCAAATCCTAAAAAAGGAGCACAGTGTGACTGGAAAACCGTAATGATACAAGAACTTCTGGAGAGCTGGATGAGCTCTTCACCAAGAGCTGCTTTAGAAACTGGAAATACAAAGTATTAGAAAAGGGATGTTTTCCACTGGGAAGCATGAGCAGAGTTTCCAAAGCCTGACTGGGAGCAGCGGGGGATAAGGTAGAGGCGTTGGGGCTGTTCCAAGTTGTGCCAACATCATCACCTTTGGAGAGGGAGAGCGTTCGCACCTCGAGAGGAGATCCAAGGAGAGATGGAAATGAATCTCCTGTTTGCTTTTCCCTTGCTCCCTGTGGGATTCGTGCCAAGATTCAGAGAGTCCTGAGGTTCCCCTTCCTCAGGGAATTCGCTTTGCCTGGCATGGAGCCCAGGCTCCGTTTCTTAATGACTCTGCTGGTGGGATTTAGCTGGGAATGACACGTGGGCACCAGGGTGGGGGTGCAGGGATGGTCTGAGGGTGCTGTCTGAGAAGGGTTCGGAGGGAGCGGAACTGGGAAGGTGGCAGCAGGTGGAATGTGGATGAGTCTGTGCCTTCTGCCAGTCGGGATATCAGATGGCATCTTGGGCTGTGTCAGACCCAGCGTGGGCAGCAGGAGCAGGGGGGGATTGTGACCCTGGACTGGGCACTGGGGAGGCCACACCTCGAGTACTGGGGGCAATTCTGGGCCCCTCACTCCAAGAAGGACATTGGAGAGTGTCCAGAGAAGGGAACGAGGCTGGGGAAGGGTCTGGAGAACAGGGGTTGTGGGAGCAGCTGAGGGACCTGGGGGGATTTGGTCTGGAGAAGAGGAGGCTGAGGGGAGACCTCATCACTGTCCACAACTGCCTGAGAGGAGGTTGGAGCCAGGCAGGGGTCAGGCTCTGCTCCCAAGGAACAAGGGATGGGATGAGAAGAAATGGCCTCAAGTTGTACCAGGGGAGGTTCAGATTGGATATTGGGAAAAATTCTTTCACTGAAGGAGTGGTGAAGAGGCTGCCCAGGGCAGTGGTGGAGTCTCCATTCCTGGAGGGATTTGAAAGATGTGGAGCTGTGGTGCTTAGGGAGGTGGTTTAGTGATGGAGTTGTCAGTGTTGGGTTGATGGTTGGACTGGACACCTCCCACTGGATCAGGGGGCTCCAAGCCCCATCCAGCCTGGCCTTGAACACCTCCAGGGATGGGGCAGCCACAGCTTCTCTGGACAACCTGGGCCAGGGCCTCCCCACCCTCACAGGAGAACATTTCCTCCCAAGATCTCATCTCAATCTCCCCCTTTTCAGCTTCAAACCCTTCCCCTCATCCCATCCCTGCACTCCCTCACCAGGAGCCCCTCCCCAGCTTTCCTGGAGCCCCTTTCAGTCCTGGGAGGCTGCTCTAATATCCCAAAACAATCCAGATGGTTCTGGCAGGGCCTCCTGCCATAAGGTGTGGGGGATCCAGTTGCAGAGGAGGAGGCACCAGCTGCCACCAAACCTACGTTTGCTGCCAATGGTTTTCATAGCAGGAATCTCAGAGTGTTTTGTTCCCTCAGGTTGTGCTGACAAACCCTCTTTGGGCTCCAGTTTGTTCTCAGGTGTAATAAGAGATGCTGGGTTTGTCTGTTGCTCTTCAGTGGTTCATGTCCTGGCTGCCTGGAAGCCATCCTTCAGGTGGCATTGGTGAGGAGGTCCAGCTGATCCTTCTCTGGTTTAATGAGGACGTTACTGGTGTGATTCTCTGTTAAAATCTCCTTGACTGGGTGTTGATTTCATCTTCAGAGCACGTTCCAAGCCTCCCTTTCTGGTTTCTTTTAAGCTTTGAGCAAGTAAGACCGAGGCCTCATGGGTTGGGAACGTTTTGCTGTGGCAAACCTTGATGTCACTGGGGGTGAAGCAGCTCTTGGTTTGTTGAACGTGGGCCAGTCAGGACACCTCAGAGGGACCTTGGCCAACATCTTGCCTTCTCAACATCTGGTTTTCCTTACGGGCTGTGGTTTCTCTGTTGCTCTGAGGATGTCAGAAGTTACAGGACATGGTCCCACCAAAGCCCACGTCGTGTCTGGGTTCTTCTTACACAGATGGATGTGGCTGATTCGCTGGGTCATTTTCACGGCTCAGGGCCACGTGGAGGCCATTGTCCACCCTTCTCTCTTCTGGGCTCGTGCTAAAGAAGCTTTTGAAGGCTTCTTGAGGTGCTTTCTTCCTCCAGACCATGCCTGACCCCAGCCAGTTTTTCTGTGCTCTGCCCTTTGGGGTCTCCACTGCATCAGCACTCTACGATGGTCACGTCCCAGTTCTTGGCAGGGGAGGTGGTTGTGCCCCTGGACTGGGCACTGGGGAGGCCACACCTGGAATCCTGGGGTCAGTTTTGGGTCCCTCACTCCAAGAAGGACCCTGAGGGGCTGGAGTATGTCTAGAGGACGGGTATAAAGCTGGAGAAGGGTCTGGAGAGCCTTGTTGTGAGGAGCAGCTGAGGGACCTGGAGAAGAGAAGGAGGGGAGACCTCATTGCTCTCCACATCTCCTGGAAAGGAGGTTGGAGCCAGGTGGGTGTTGGTCTCCCAGGTAACAAGGGACAGGACAAGAGGAAATGGCCTCAAGCTGGGCCAGGGGAGGTTGAGATTGGATATTGGGAAAAATGTCTTTATTGAAAGAATCGTAGAATCATCTGGTTGAAAAGACCTTTGAGATCATCGAGTCCAACCACACCCATCACACTAAACCCTGTCCCTCAAAAACTCATCCACCCGTTTTTTAACCCCCTCCAGGGATGGGGACTCAACCCCCTCCCTGGGCAGCCTCTGCCAGGGCCTGACCAGAGAGTGGTGAAGCCTTGGAAGAGGTGGAATCTCCATGCCTGGAGGGGTTCACGAAACGCGTAGATGAGGCACTTTGGGCCATGGTTTAGCAGACACACTGAGGTGGTGCTGACTTTCTGATCTCAGAGGGCTTTTCCAACCTCATTGAATCCATGATTCTGAGCTGCCCTTTCCTCTGCTCATTCTCACCTACCTTTTTCCTTCTTCCCACAGTGCTGAGTATCGGAGAAGGTGGCTTTTGGGAAGGAACTGTGAAAGGAAGGACTGGCTGGTTCCCGGCAGAATGCGTCGAGGAGGTGCAGATGCGTCAGTATGATCCACGGCAAGGTGAGCGCTGGCCTCCACTCTGAGTGTCTCTCTGCAGACCCACTGGACAACCCTGGAAGTTCAGACTTGGTTTTACCTTTCCATCAGCCTCTGAGTTTGGCAGTGGGCAATGGAGGCATCTCTGGACTTGCTCCTCAAGGTGCCGGTTGATGTTAGAACGCGTTGGTGTCCGGTAGTTGACACATTGACCCTTGATAATTGGGTGCTCTCGTGAGGGAGGATCAGTCCCTTTTGTGGAGATGGCTGCAGTGGCAGGGTCTTCTGCAGGTGACAGCCACTGGTGGAGAAGGAGAACATGACTATGGATCTGTTGATCTGAACCTCCAGCTTGGAGGAGAAGGCCCTGGGCGTGTTGGTTGGCAGGGGCTGAACCTGAGCCAGCAGTGGCCCAGGGGGCCAAGAAGGCCAATGGCATCTTGGGCTGTGTCAGACCCAGCGTGGGCAGCAGGAGCAGGGGGTGATTGTGCCCCTGGACTGGGCACTGGGGAGGCCACACCTCGAGTACTGGGGGCAGTTCTGGGCCCCTCACTCAGAGAAGGACATTGAGGGGCTGGAGAGCATCCAGAGAAGGGAACGGAGCTGGGGAAGGGGCTGGAGAACAAGTCCTACAAGGAGGGGCTGAGAGACCTGGGGTTGTTTAGTCTGGAGAAGAGGAGGCTGAAGGGAGACCTCATCACTGTCCACAACTGCCTGAGAGGGGCTGTGGCAGAGCGAGTGTTGGTCTCTTCTCTCAAGTGACAGTGATGGGACAAGGGGAAATGGCCATGAGTTGTGCCAGGGGAGGTTCAGAATGGATATTGGGAAGAATGTCTTTACCAAAAGGTTCCTCAGTCCCTGGCAGAGGCTCCCAGGGAGATGGTGGAGTCCCCATCCCTGGAGGGGTTTAAAAGACGGGTGGATGAGGTGCTCAGGGATGTGGTTTAGCAGTGGACAGGGAGGGTTGGACTCAGTGATCCCAAAGATCTTTTCCCACCAAACCATTCTGTGATTCTATGAAATGTTTTGAGATTGGAATGACAATTGTTGGGTGTTTGTAATTACTGACAAGGGTGGAGGTGAGAGCATCTTCCTGTGGGCCTGTCCCATCACTGTCCCTCCCAGTGGCAGTGTAGATACTGGAAAAGCAGATGGAGTAACAAGAGGAGTCAAAAAAAATGATGGACATCTGTGTTTCCAGCTCATCCATTCCCATGTCCTGTAAGAGAGTCAGAAGCATCTTCCATCCTGGTACCTCAGAGGCACCTGAGAACGTCACCATGGAAGGTGCAGCCCTGCTGTGTGTGCTTGGTGCCAGTGGTCTGATCCTGACTCTGTCACTTAGGACCCATCCTGGGTCCTCTGTCCTTCAGCTGATTCCATCCCTGCTGCCTGGGCTCGGGGAGGGAGGTTGGGGAAGACGTTGGCTCTTTCTTTTGGTAGAGGGCACTGTTGTTCTTCTTTCGGCTCCGATGCCGAGCTCAGGTGATGCCGATGCGTGGGATGTGGAGGATTGTGGAGGATTTTGGTACCTTAAGGAAACACAGGGCTCCAACTTCCTGCAGAGAATTCAGCACCTCCCTCCTGGAGGTCTGCACCAGCCTTTGGGGAGGTCAACCTGGTGTTGTTGTGGAACCCTTTCCGAAGCTCCATCTCTGCAGGTGAAGGGATGAGTTCTCCATTCCACCTTCTCTTTTGTTTTGGAGTTGTTTGGTCTGGAGAAGAGGAGGCTGAGGGGAGACCTCATCCCTGAGAGAAGGTTGTGGTGAGGTGGGGGTTGGTCTCTTCTCCCAAGTGACAGCGATGGGACCAGAGGGAATGGCCTCAAGTTGCCCCAGGGTGGGTTTAGACTGGATATTAGGAAAGATTTCTTCACTGAAAGGGTTCTCAGGCCCTGGCAGAGGCTGCCCAGGGAGGTGGTGGAGTCCCCATCATGGAAGTGTTCAAAAGAAGGGTGGATGAGTTTCTTAGGGACAGGGTTTAGGAGTGGACTGGGACAGTTGGACTCAATGATCTCAAAGGTCTTTTCCAACCAGATGGTTCTATGGTTCTGAGTCTGCCTTGGCTGGTGGTGATCCTCCTCTTGAGGGGTCTATCCTAGGTTGAGTCTGGGATGGAGCTGAACTAACAGGGGTGGAGCCTCATCCACAGGGAGCCTGGATGGAGCGTAGAGCCATGGCGAGGGGTCGCAGTCCTGCACTGGAGGTGCTGTTGGTTCCCTTTTGGCCATTCCTATGGGTTGGGTCTTCTTGTTGTAGGGCTTCACAGAATCATCTGGTTGGAAAAGACCTTTGGGATCATCAAGTCTTGACCTGGATGGATTTACGTGGTCAGATGGTGCTGGAGGATGCCTGATGGCCACCAGCATCGGGGTGGCTGGCTCTGGGCACAAGTTGAGGCTGGTGGCTGTTGGACACCTCGACTTCTGTTGAAGCCTTTGCCAGAGTCTCCTGCACTTTCCTTAGAGCCGTTGACTTCCCCATGGAAAGTGGGGATGAGAATCATGGAAAGGTTGGAATTGGAAGGGAACTCAAAGCCCATCCAGTCCCACCCCCTGCCATGGGCAGGGACACCTCCCACTGGATCAGGGGGCTCCAAGCCCCATCCAACCTGGCCTTGAACACCTCCAGGGATGGGGCAGCCACAGCTTCTCTGGGCAACCTGGGCCAGGGCCTCCACACCCTCATTGAGAATAATTCCTTCCCAATGTCTCATCTAAATCTCCCCCTTTCCAATTTAAGGCCGTTCCCCCTCATCCTGTCTCTCCAGTCTCTTGGAAAAAGCCCCTCCCCAGCTTTCCTGGAGCCCCTTTCAGAGAGGAAAGTTGGTGTTGTTCAGCCTGGAGAAGAGAAGGCTCTGGGGAGACCTTAGAGCAGCCTCCCAGGACTGAAAGGGGCTCCAGGAAAGCTGGGGAGGGGCTCTGGATCAGGGAGTGCAGGGACAGGACAAGGGGAGGGTTTTAAGCCAAAAGAGGGGAGATTGAGATGAGATCTTGGGCAGAAACGTTTTCCTGTGAGGGTGAGGAGGCCCTGGCACAGGTTGCCCAGAGAAGCTGTGGCTGCCCCATCCCTGGAGGTGTTGAAGGCCAGGTTGGATGGGGCTTGGAGCCCCCTGATCCAGTGGGAGGTGTCCCTGCCCATGGCAGGGGGTGGACCTGGACGGGCTTTGAGGTCCCAACTATTTCCTTGATTTCAGAAATACAAATAAAGCCCTTGTTTGAAGTGGTTTCTGTGGGACTGATTTTTTAGATCTGTCAAAAGAAAGAATTCCAACCCAAACCCACCCCAGGGCTTTCTGGGGGTGGTTTTATTGCCATTACAGAGCACAAAGAACAAGAGGCTCCCTGGAACAAAGCTTTGAGCTGCTGCTTCTGGTGACCTGGGAGCAGAGGAAATTCTGGCTGTGGGCTCTGAACGGAATGTTCAGAATTCCACATCCCTTTTGTTTCACCCAAACACTGCTCTGCCCATGGTGGGCTCAGCTTTAGCTGTACCTGGTTCCAGGAGTCCGTGCTTTTTATTGCCCTTGGCCCCCCAGATTGGTTGTTCCCAGCTCTGTAGGTTCTCTGCTGCTCTCTGGATGCTCTTCAAGCTGCCATTGGGTCTTCTGAGCAGGTTTCTTTCAGGCTGGGTTATGTTTTATTTATTTCTGTTGGGTATTAACTCAGGTGGTGGCTTAGAATTCCTGGTTTGTTCCATCAACTGTATCATTATTCCTTGCCAGTGTCTCCTGGCTCTTTGTACCCTGCACTTCTCCTTGTTCAGCTCCTCCGCAGTCTTAGAAGAAAGGGATGTAAATCCTTTCCAGATCTGGTTCCCTCCTTTTCTCAGTCAAGGTTTTGGGGGTCTGTGTTGCAGGTGGTGGTGTTTAAATCATCGTTACAGACAGGGGCAGTGGGATTGAGGGCAATGTTTGCTGCCAACACCAAGGTGTGTGGTGTGGTTGGTGCTCTGGAGGGGAGGGATGGATCCAGAGGGACCTGGACAGGCTGGAGAGGTGGGTCTGTGGGAACCTCATGGAGTTCAACAAGGCCAAGGGCAAGGTCATGCACGAGGTGAGGGCAGTGACAAGCACAAATATGGACTGGGTGGAGAACGGATTGGGATCAGCCCTGAGGAGAAGGACTTGGGGTGCTGGGGGAGGAGAAGCTCCACAGGAGCCACAACGAGCGCTCCCAGCCCAGAAACCCCCCGTGTCCTGGGCTGCACCCAAAGCAGTGGGAGCAGAGGGGAGGGAGGGGGTTCTGCCCCTCTGCTCTGCTCTGGGGAGACCCCACCTGGAGCCCTGGGTTCCACGGTGACTTAAGATTTCCCGGCTGGGAAGGCTCCAGAAGGGGACCTCTCCAGAGGATGGTTTGGGGCCTCTTTGCACGCTGGTAAACAGCAGGGATCAGTGCAGGGGCTCTGAACAAAGAATGTGCTAGAAAAGGCTTTGGTTTTTCCTCTTAGGGACAGGATTATCAGAACCACAACTCTACCAAACCTACGGAACCCAGACTGCATGGACATGGCCAACCTCCTATTGGAGCCTGCAGTCATGGAATCATGGGATGGGTTGGGTTGGAAGAGTCAAAGTCCACCCAGCTCCAACCCCCTGCCACGGGCAGGGACACCTCCCACTGGATCAGGGGGCTCCAAGCCCCATCCAACCTGGCCTTGAACACCTCCAGGGATGGGGCAGCCACAGCTTCCCTGGACAACCTGGGCCAGGGCCTCCCCACCCTCATTGTTAAGAGTTTCTTCCCAATGTCCAATCTCAATCTCCCCCTTCCGGTTTAAAGCCGTTCCCCCTTGTCCTGTCACTCCAGGCCCTTGGAAAAAGCCCCTCCCCAGCTTTCCTGGAGCCCCTTTCAGTCCTGGGAGGCTGCTCTAAGGTCCCCCCAGAGCCTTCTCCTCTCCAGGCTGAACAACCCCACCTCTCTCAGCCTGTCCTCACAGCAGAGGGGCTCCAGCCCTCGGATCATCTCCGTGGCCTCCTCTGGACTCCCTCCATCAGATCCAGGTCCTTCCTGTGCTGGGGATTCCAGAGCTGGCCCCAGGGCTCCAGGTGGGGTCTCCCCAGAGCAGAGCAGAGGGGCAGAACCCCCTCCCTCCCCTCTGCTCCCACTGCTCTGGGTGCAGCCCAGGACACGGGGGGTTTCTGGACTGGGAGCGCTCGTTGTGGCTCTTGTGGAGCTTCTCCTCCCCCAGCACCCCAAGTCCTTCTCCTCAGGGCTGATCCCAATCCATTGTCCACCTGGATTTGTGCTTGGCATTGCCCTGGCCCAGGTGCAGGACCTTACATCCAGACTTCTCTTGGCCAACCACGGGATGTTCATATTCCTTTTCCTCAGACACAGGGGGTGAGACCATTGGGATTGTCCTGAGCAGGGCCAGGAGTTGCCTCGATGATCCTTGTGGATCCCTTCCAGCTCTGGGCATTCTGTGATTCTCTCCTTTTCCTGATGGCTGAGGCAGACTTACCTGGAAAGAACTGTCTTTAAAATGCTTCATGGGCAGTGTGCAGAGCAGCTTGTGGACAACCTACACTCATCCACCTGCTCCTCCTGGTTCCCAGGCTGTGGTTTTCCAGCATTCTGTGTTGACCCTTCCTATTTCCTTGCTTGTGCCTCATCCTTTGGGGCTTCCTGTGCTTCTTCTCCCTGTGCCTGGCTGAGTCCCTGCTGCCCCAGGGGTTCAGCCCATCCCACCTGGCTGCCCTGCTCTCCTCTAGCTCCCTCTTCCCTAATTATAAAGCCTCCCTCTCCACACTTATCTCCTCACCATCCATCAGCCTCCATCCCTGGAGCCTCCGTGATGGCTCCAATTAACCACGCGCTCCGCGGGAGCTAAATTTAGGAGGCAGGAAGAGAACGAGGCCTTTGAGCTGTGGAGAGCCCATAAATCCAGCTCCCATCAGCAAATCACCCTCCTTTGATCAGGAGTGAGATCAATAGAGGTGTTTGCAGATGGTGGAGAGAGGCAGGAGATGAGGAGGGGAAGGCAGAGCAGGGTGGAGAAGAGGGAGGAGATGGGATTGAAGCCGAGGTGCATCGAGCTGGTGGGAGCAGGACAGTTGGGGTTGTTCAACCTGGAGAGGAGAAGGCTCTGGGGAGACCTTAGAGCAGCCTCCCAGGACTGAAAGGGGCTCCAGGAAAGCTGGGGATCAGGGACAGGATGAGGGGGAAGGGTTTGAAGCTGAAAGTGGGGAGATTGAGAAGAGATCTTTGGAAAATAAGGAATTCTTCACAATGAGGTGTGGAGGCTCTGGCCCAGGTTGCCCAGAGAAGCTGTGGCTGCCCCATCCCTGGAGGTGTTCAAAGCCAAGCTGGATGGGGCTTGGAGCCCCCTGATCCAGTGGGAGGTGTCCCTGCCCATGGAAAGAGGGTTGGAACTGAATGGGCTTTTCCAACCCAACCCATTCCATGATTCTCTGACTTCCTAAAGGCCGGAGCAAGGCAGGAGGATACCTTTCTGAACAGGGTTTTGTGGGCCACCTGGGCAGCGCTCGCAGGTGTCTAAGGTGGCTTCCCTTGCTGTGTACCAGAGATCCTCTGCAGGATCCTCCTTCCCTTCCCTTTCCCATCTCCTCCCTCCCATTTTTCTACATCCCTGTCAAGTGGAAGGGACCTCAAAGCCCATCCAGTTCCACCCCCCTGCCATGGGCAGGGACACCTCCCACTGGATCAGGGGGCTCCAAGCCCCATCCAACCTGGCCTTGAACACCTCCAGGGAGGGGGCAACCACCACTTCTTGAGTCCCCTGTGCCTGGGTCTCCCCACCCTCAGAGTGAAGAATTTCTTAATTTCCAAAGATCTCATCTCAATCTGCCCTGTTCCAGCTTAAAACTGTCCCACCTTGCCCAGTCCCTGCACTCCCTGATCCAGAGCCCCTCCCCAGTTTCCTGGAGCCCCTTTCACTCGTGGGAGGCTGCTCTGAGGTCTCCCAGGAGCTTTCTCTTCTCCAGACTGGACAACCCCAGCTCTCTCACCATGATCAGTCCTTAACATCTCTATTCCTTGCCGTTGGGTGTCTCTTTTCCAGTAAGATTAATTCCTTGGTTCTTTGAGGCAGTTTTTCCCAGGGCTGCAGGGCCGGGGCTCGGTGGACGGCCACGTCATCAGAAGATCCATGGGGAGCCATCAGCCCCCCCTGCACCATCAGCCTCCAAGAAATCTCCTTCTGGATTAGGTAACCTGATGAGGTGACGCCCTATGGGGTGGCTGGAATAGCCTGTTGGATCTCCAAAGGCTTCTCCTTGCACCGTGCTGTCCCTCAGGCACTCCCGAGCCACAGCACCACGAGGGTTGGGCTGCACCTCACCCAGCACGTTCTGCTCCTTCCATTTTTGGGGGGTAGCTCTGCACTCACATCTTTTTTGGGGGTGGTTTCCAGGCTCCTGCACTAATCTCCGTGGAGCTGCGTGTCCCGTGCACGGGGGGTCTCACCGTTTGGATCACATCTTCCTCAGTAGAGCAAAGATGTTGAGCACCCACCACCCTTACACCAATATTCACTTGGGAATGATGTTGGTGTGCACTGGAATGCAGAATAGTCAGCTAAAGGTGGGACAAACACCATTCTCTCATGGAATCATTAAGGTTGGAAAAGACCTCCAAGATCATCCAGTCCCAACTGCCAGCCCAGAGCCACCATAGCAAACCATATCCCGAAGCGCCACGACCAGACGTGTTTTGAAGCCCTCCAGGGATGAAGATTCCACCACTGCCCTGGGCAGCCTCTGCCAGGGCTTCACAGCCCTTCCCATGAAGCATTTTTTCCTGTTATCCAATCTAAACCTCCCCTGGTGCAACTTGAGGCATTTCCTCTCATCCCAGCCCTTGTTTCTTGGGTGAAGAGACCAACACCTGCCTGGCAGCAGCCTCCTTTCAGGGAGTTGTAGAAGGCAATGAGATCTCCCCTCAGCCTCCTCTTCTCCAGGCTTAACCAGCCCCAGGACCCTCATGCACTTGCAGAACCCCTCTTCTCCAACTCCTTCCCCAGCTCCGTTCCCTTCTCTGGATGCTCTCCAGCACCTCAAGGGCCTTCTTGGAGTGAGGGTCCCCAAACTGACCCCAGGATTCCAGGTGTGGCCTCACCAGTTCTGAGTCCATGGGGACAATCCCTTCCCTACTCCTGCTGCCACCCCATGGCTGATCCAAGCCAGGATGCTGATGGCCTCCTTGCCCACCTGGGCCACTCCTGGCTCATGTTGAGCCACTGTTGACCAGCACTCCCAGGTCCTTTTCCACGAGGCAGCTTTCCAGTTGCTCTTCCCCAAGCCTGGAGCTCTGCCTGGGGTCGTTGTGACCAAAATATTTTATGAAGATTTCCTTAATGGTACAATCAATGTTTTCTCCCCACACCCCAGTGATTGTCTTGCTTGGAGGCCTCTGCTCTAGGAAGGAGAAGCAGAGCTACAAAGCTTGGGGTGTTATTCTAGGGGGAACAAGTGGCAGATTTCCAGGGCTGTTCCTCAGCTTCCCTCAGAAAAAAGAAAGGAAAAAGCTAAAAAATACCCAAAACACACAAAAGGAGCAGAAAAAACTGAATCAGGGAGGGAAGAAGCAAGGCTGTGTGGGAAATCTGAGCCCTACTGGTGTTGTGAGACCCCACCTGGAGTCCTGCATCCCGTTTTGGAATCCCCAACATAAGATGGAACAGTTTGAACGGGTCCAAAGGAGATCATGGAGATGATCCAAGGGCTGGAGCCCTCAGGTCCTGTCGTTGGTCACCAGAGAGGAGAGATCAGTGCCTGTTCCTCCTCCTCTCCTTGTCAGGAAGCTGTAGACCATGATGAGATCCCCCCTCAGTCTCCTCCAGGCTGACCAGACCCAGTGCCTTCAGCCTCTCCTCATACAACTTCCCTTCTAAACCCTTCACCAACTCCATGGCCTCCTCTGGACGCTCTCCAGTACCTTTAGATCCTTTTTATCCTCTGATGCCCCAATCTGTGCAGAGTTAAAGGAGAGAGAAAGCGGTGGCAAAGCGGAGGAGTAGAATTCCCTGCTTTTTTTGAGCCCCATCACCCTTTCATAGCCATGGATGATCTTGTTTGATGTAACATGCTCGGTTGGGTCAGCACGAGGACCTGGTGGTCTCTCCAGGTTGAGCGTGCAGTGGCAATCTTGGCTCATGCAAGGAATTCAGGGTTGGCAGTGGGATGCAAATCCCTTCTGTGTTAGGACAGTGGCATCTGGGAATGTCTTGCTTGAGCTCTTCCACTTCTCCCTGTCGTGTCTCCTCCGAGCCCTTGGCTGCAGACCGTGTTTTGGACATCTGCACTGGCATCTCTGTCCACAGCCCAGCAGCCTGGAGGCCCTGGCAGCTCCGTTGCTGTCGGCTTCACCCGGGTTCTCCAGGCTCTCTGGAGGAGGACAGGGAGACTCCTGAGTGGAATTGTGAGGTTGGGTCCAACGGTACAACCTGCCGTGCCCACTGCCCTGGCCTTGGCCAAAGCGCCATCGGGGATGGTGCTGGATGCCCACAGGTGAGGGATAACAGAAGTCTCTCTGGGTTCCCAGCTTTCCTACTCCATAACTGGAGAGCTCGGGGACCACAGAGGAGAGGGAAGGCTGCCAGAACTGTCACCATCTCTACCTTGGGGCTACATCCTTTGTGCCCAGGTGGGCAAGAGTGATGTGGCCAAGCAGAACCCAGGAAGGCATCTGGCTGCTGCCTTGGGATGTGGAATGTGGGTTTGCCTTACGGTGTTGCTTCTCCTCTTTGGCTCTGCTTTGGAATCTTGGTGGAACCGGACGTGGTTTAGAAGTTCTGGTGAAGAGCTCTTCTGTCCATAAGAGCTGTTGGTGTTCACGTAGGGCTCTACACGAGCGTGTGGGACCCATCACGCTGACACCTCTGCACACAGAGTGGTGAAAATCACAGAATCATGGAATCACCTGGTTGGAAAAGACCTCTGAGGTCATCAAGTCCAACCAAACCTGTGCCCTTGCTAAACCACGTCCTTAAGAAACGCTTGCATGAAGGTGGGGACCACCCCGTGTGCACAGGTGGGGGGGAGCAGAGAGCAGGGTGAAGCTTCCCTTGACTCTCAGCTTTGTGATGTGTCTGTCTTTCTTCTTGTAGAAACCAGAGAAGACAGAACAAAGCGTCTCTTCCGACATTATACTGTGGGCTCTTACGACAACTTCACCTCTCACAGGTAAGCGTTGGCACCTTTGCTCTCTGTGTGTCCGTGGAGGAGGCACCTCCTTCCCCCAGCAGCGTGTGTTGGTGTCATTTCGTGGGAAGGAAGCTTTTCTGGTTGTTTTGGTGTCTAAATAACAAGTCTTGGAGAAATCTTAGGTGAATGAAGTGTTGAATCATAGAATCTTTAGGTTGGAAAAGACCTCTGAGATCATCGAGTCCAACCACACCCATCCTCCACTAAACCCTGTCCCTCAAAACCCCATCCACCCATTTTTTAAACCCCTCCAGAGATGGGGACTCCACCCCCTCCCTGGGCTGTTCCAGGGCCTGAGAACCCTTTTGGTAAAGAAATTCTTCCCAATATCCAGTCTGAACCTCCCCTGGCACAACTCATGGCCATTCCCTCTCATCCCATCTCCTGTCACTTGGGAGAAGAGACCAACCCCCCCTCCCCACAGCCTCCTCTCAGGCAGTTGTGGACAGGGATGAGGTCTCCCCTCAGCCTCCTCTTCTCCAGACCAAACCCCCCCAGGTCCCTCAGCCCCTCCCACAGCCCCTGTTCTCCAGCCCCTTCCCCAGCTCTGGTCCCTTCTCTGGACGCTCTCCAGCCCCTCAATGTCCTTCTTGTCCTGAGGGGCCCAGAACTGCCCCCAGTACTCGAGGTGTGGCCTCCCCAGTGCCCAGTCCAGGGGCACAATCACCCCCTGCTCCTGCTGCCCACGCTGGGTCTGACACAGCCCAAGATGCCATTGGCCTTCTTGGCCCCCTGGGCCACTGCTGGCTCAGGTTCAGCCCCTGCCAACCAACACCCCCAGGGCCTTCTCCTCCAGGGCCTTTCCAGCCACTCCTCCCCCAGCCTGGAGCTGCAAGGGTTGCTGTGCCCAAGTGCAGGACTCGGCACTTGGTCCTGTTGACCCTCACCCCGTTGGTCTCAGCCCATGGATCCAGGTTCTCCAGGTCCCTCTGCACACCCTTCCTGTCCTCCACTCCATGGATCCAGGTTCTCCAGGTCCCTCTGCACACCCTCCCTTCCTTCAAGCAGATCCACATTTCCACCCAGCTCGGTGCCATCCCCAAACTCTCTCCGGGTGCCCTCGATCCCTTCATCCAGATCATTGATCAAGATATTGAACAGGACTGGCCCCAGCACTGAGCCCTGGGGACACCACTCGTGACCGGATTCCAACTGGATTTTTCTCCATTCCCCACCACCCTCTGGGCCCTCAATCCAGGCAGTTTTTCACCCAGCAGAGGCTGTGAAGGTGCAGGGCAGCCTGGCTTCTGTCTCAGTTGGGGAACAAACGTCCTGGAGAAGTGCTGGTGTGTTCTGGGAGCTGAAGAACGTGCGTTGGGTGAGGATGCAGAGTGATAGCTCTGCTCTGGAGGGGACAGAAGGGTGGATGAAGATAGCTCTCCCTCCAGAGCACTCAGTGGGCTGCAGGGCTGCTCTCCAGGGCTCTTCTGGGACACAGTGTGGAGATTGACCTTTGGGAAGGTGGTGGAGCTGACAGGGAATCGATGGTGGAAGTAGGGGGTGATGTTGCTGGTTTGTGCTTGGTGCTGAGCACATGTGGCTGGTGGAAGCCTTCGTAGGAGGTTGGGCTGTAGGGCTGGGTTGGATTCAGGAATACCCTTTGGGCACTGGGGTTGTGGGTCTGAGGGGGAAGTGTGGGGTTTGCCCTGAGGAAGAGGATCCCTGCGTGCAGTCGAGCGTTTGTGCTCTTAAAAACTGTCGGTGATTGAAGTCATTCACAGAATTATAGAACCTTTTAGATTGGAAGGGTCCTCAAAGCCCATCCATTTCCAACCCCCTGCCATGGGCAGGGACACCTCCCACTGGATCAGGGGGCTCCAAGCCCTGTCCAACCTGGCCTTGAACACCTCCAGGGATGGGGCAGCCACCACTGCTCTGGGCAACCTGGGCCAGGGCCTCCCCACCCTCACAGGAAAACATTTCCCCCCAAGATCTCATCTCAATCTCCCCTTTTTAAGCTTAAAACCATTCCCCTCATCCCATCCCTGCACTCCCTGATCCAGAGCCCCTCCCCAGCTTTCCTGGAGCCCCCAGAAGGCTGCTCTAAGGTCTTCCCAGAGCCTTGTCTTCTCCAGGCTGAACAACCCCAACTGCTTATGGTGTGACAGGAGCAAATGGTGAAGATTCAATCTCCAAAAATGAGGTTGTCCCAAACTCTTGGAGCTTACCAAGAAAGCAGTGAAATGTGCTCTGGTTTGCTGAGCTTCTTATCCCAAATCTGTCTTCATGGGTCTGAGCACATTTTACTCCAAGTGATGTGTGTAACTTGTTTTGATTTTCAAAAATCCCGTGATGCTTCTCCAGGGCTGTTTATATTTTTAGCTGATCATGAGGTGAAAGAGAAAACGATTCCACGGCTGAGAAAACAGCAAGGAATCAAACAGAGGGAGGAAACAATCTGTTTCCACCACGGCCAAGTGCTGCAGGGCACCCACAGAAGGTCTGTGCTGGGCTCACTGGTTGCTCTTGGTCTTAAAGGAAAGGAACTGGGTTGAAGTGCTGAGGCTGCACCTCAAATCCTCTGTTCAGTTCTGGGCCCTTTATTCCAAGAAAGACCTTGAGGGGCTGGAATACATCTGGAAAAGGGAATGGAGGTGAGGAAGGGGCTGGAGAACAGGGGTTGTGGGAGTGGTGAGGGACCTGGGGTTGTTTAGTCTGGAGAGGAGGAGGCTGAGGGGAGACCTCATCCCTGTCCACAACTGCCTGAGAGGAGGTTGGAGCCAGGCAGGGGTCAGGCTCTGCTCCCAAGGAACAAGGGATGGGATGAGAAGAAATGGCCTCAAGTTGTACCAGGGGACGTTCAGATTGGATATTGGGAAAAATTCTTTCACTGAAGGAGTGGTGAAGAGGCTGCCCAGAGCAGTGGTGGAGTCTCCATTCCTGGAGGGATTTGAAAGATGTGGAGCTGTGGTGCTTAGGGAGGTGGTTTAGTGATGGAGTTGTCAGTGTTGGGTTGATGGTTGGACTGGATGATCTTGGAGGTCTTTTCCAACCTCAGCGATTCTGTGATTCCATTCTTCCACCTGGGAATCCCCCAGGGCTACGTGTCAAGAGGAGGGGAAGCCTCTTGTGGACCCAAATCATGGGTAGCTTCTTGCAGATCATCATCCAGTTGCTCTTGGCATTCCCAGGCACTCGGCGCCCGCAGGTCGGTGAAGAACTGGCCCGCTCTGCCGACGCGTGACTGGGATCAGCTGGGATCACGGTTGTGTGGTTGAGTTGGAAAGACTGGAGGGTTTGAGCTGCATCCCCGTGGTGTGGGTCATAGTTGTGCCACACAGAACCTTGAGGACAGCCACTCTGGAGCTGGCAAGGTCCTCTCAGTGGGCGCGTGGTGGATCGTTGACCGCGATCTCAAAGCACGAAGATCAAGGAGACCACGCCAAGGTGCAACCAAACGGTGCAACTTGATTGCTTTGCCCTTAAAAAAGAGTGATGAGAAGGGAAAGAAGAGGTAGAATAAAGGGGAGGGAAGAAGGTTGTATCTACCACCACGGGGCCCTGTGGTCCCAGGTCCAGGCAGCGTCCTGCTGGTCCTTCCGATCATCGTGATCCTTAGAATCATGGAATCTTCCGGTTGGAAAAGACCTCTGAGGTCATCGAGTCCAACTGCACCCATCATCCACTAACCATGTCCCTCAAAAACCCATCTGTCCTTTTTTTAAACCCCTCCAGGGATGGGGACTCCACCCCCTCTCTGGACAGCTTCTGCCAGGGCCTGAGAACCCTTTCAGTAGAGAAATTCTTCCCAATATCCAGTCTGAACCTCCCCTGGCACAACTCATGGCCATTCCCTCTCATCCCATCTCCTGTCCCTTGGGAGAAGAGACCAACCCCCCCTCCCCACAGCCTCCTCTCAGGCAGTTGTGGACAGGGATGAGGTCTCCCCTCAGCCTCCTCTTCTCCAGACCAAACCCCCCCAGGTCCCTCAGCCCCTCCCACAACCCCTGTTCTCCAGACCCTTCCAACCTGCAACCACCTTAAAGGCTCTTCTTTGGTGTCTCTCCACGTCCCTGATGGTGATGTTGGCACAAATGGAATCATAGAATCACCTGGTTGGAAAAGACCTCTGAGGTCATTGAGTCCAACCATCCCTGTCCACTGCTAAACCATATTCCTAAGAAAATCATCCACTGCCTTTTAAACCCCTCCAGGGATGGGGACTCCACCACCTCCCTGGGCAGCTGTTCCAATGCCTGACCACCCTTTCAGTGCAGAAATCTTTCCTGATGTCCAATCTGAACATCCCCTGGTGCAGCTTGGGCACCACTGCGCTGGGCAACCCCTGGGCCAGGGCCTCCCCACCCTCACAGCAAAACATTTCTCCCCAAGATCTCATCTCAATCTCCCCTCTTTCACCTTCAAACCGTTCCCCTCATCCTATCCCTGCACTCCCTGATCCAGAGCCCCTCTCCAGCTTTCCTGCAGGCAAAGCTTCTCTGTTCTCTTTGCTGGAATTCAAAATGAGGTTATTTATTGCCTGAGCACGGAGGTGGTGTTGGTGACCAGGCTTGCAGGAGAGAAGTGAGCAGAGGGGAGCAGAGCCGAGCAGTCAGGGGTGCAGAGGTACGTTTTGGCAGTGCTGCAGGGTGGAAATCCAAACCAGCTGGACCAAGAGGTTGAGGGAGGGGGTTCTGCCCCTCTGCTCTGCTCTGAGGAGACCCCACCTGGAGCCCTGGGGCCAGCTCTGGAATCCCCAGCACAGGAAGGACCTGGATCTGATGGA
The DNA here is from genome assembly GCA_033558185.1 of Dromococcyx pavoninus. NCBI lineage: Eukaryota > Metazoa > Chordata > Aves > Cuculiformes > Neomorphidae > Dromococcyx > Dromococcyx pavoninus. The sequence goes on along the minus strand of JAUMJL010001139.1, from coordinate 145,398 downwards.
GGGAGTCCAGAGGAGGCCACGGAGATGATCCGAGGGCTGGAGCCCCTCTGCTGTGAGGACAGGCTGGGAGAGTTGGGGTTGTTCAGCCTGGAGAGGAGAAGGCTCTGGGGGGACCTTAGAGCAGCCTCCCAGGACTGAAAGGGGCTCCAGGAAAGCTGGGGAGGGACTGTGGATCAGGGAGTGCAGGGATAGGATGAGGAGGAAGGGTTTGGAGCTGGAAGAGGGGAGATTGAGATGAGATCTTCGGTAGAAATTCTTTCACACTGAGGGTGGGGAGGCCCTGGTCCAGGTTTCCCAGAGAAGCTGTGGCTGCCCCATCCCTGGAGGTGTTGAAGGCCAGGTTGGATGGGGCTTGGAGCCCCCTGATCCAGTGGGAGGTGTCCCTGCCCATGGCAGGGGGGTTGGAACTGGATGGGCTTTGAGGTCCCTTCCAACCCAACGCATTCCAGGATTCTATGACGTGGGGTTTGGATTCAAGTGGAGATGAAGTGGCCCTCAGGACTGTGCTGTGTGGATTTCCGTGGTGGCTTTAGCATTGCTTTAATAAATCACATAAAGAAAATGCATCGTTTTCCCCATTTTCTAAATATTAAACATTTTGGCCATGAGATTCCTTGAGAGCAGAAATTTGGAACTCCCTAACGTGCAGTCTGAGCTCTGCAGCAGCTCCATCAGCAGGATTTGCAGGAGAGGGCTTATTCCATCATCTCTGACTTCCCAGGAGGTCTCAGTCGTGGGAGAGGATTAACATAATGACAGTGTTTGAGGAGCAGCTTAGAAGGGCTTCAGGAAATTACACACAAAGTGATTTCACATTTCAGGAAGAGCCTTTGGGATGGCTGCAGGTTGGAAGGGGCGCCCGGCGTTCACCCAGGTGAATTGTGGAGGGGATGGGAATTGCTCTTGTTTGGCTTAAAAAGGTGAAAACCTACAAATTTGGCCTCTGCCAGACCCAGCGTGGGCAGCAGGAGCAGGGGGTGGTTGTGCCCCTGGACTGGGCACTGGGGAGGCCACACCTCGAGTACTGGGGGCAGTTCTGGGCCCCTCAGGACAAGAAGGCCCTGGAGGGGCTGGAGAGCATCCAGAGAAGGGAATGGAGCTGGGGAAGGGGCTGGAGAACAGGGGTTAGGGAGGGGCTGAGGGACCTGGGGGAGTTTGGTGTGGAGAAGAGGAGGCTGAGGGGAGACCTCATCCCTGTCCACAACTGCCTGAGAGGAGACTGTGGGGAGGGGGGGGTTGGTCTCTTCTCCCAAGTGACAGGAGATGGGATGAGAGGGAATGGCCTCAAGTTGCCCCCCAGGGCAGGGTCAGATTGGCCATCAGGAAGGATTCCTTCCTGGAAAGGGTTCTGAGGCCCTGGCAGAGGCTCCCAGGGAGGTGGTGGAGTCCCCATCCCTGGAGGGGTTTAAAAGGTAGGTAGATTGGTTTCTTAGGGACAGGTTTCAGTAAAGGGCAGGTACAGTTGTTCTTGATGTTCTCAGAGGTCTTTTCCAACCAGATGGTTCCATGAATATCTGGAGGAGTAAACACGAGAACATGAGAATCATAGAATCATAAGGTTGGAAGAGACCTCTGAGACCATCGAGTCCAACTGTCCCTGTCTCCCTACTAAACCATATCCATAAGAAACTCATCTGTCTGTCTTTTAAACACCTCCAGGGATGGAGACTCCACCACCTCCCTGGGCAATCTGTTCCAATCCCTGACCACTCTCTCAGTGAAGAAATTCTTCCTGATGTCCAGTCTAAACCTGCCCTGGTGCAACTTGTGGCCGTTCCCTCTCGTCCTGTCACTGGGGAGAAGAGAGCAGCACCCACCCCATCACAACCTCCTTTCAGGGAGCTGTAAATAGTGATGAGGTCTCCCCTCAGCCTCCTCTTCTCCAAGCTAAACAACCCCAGGTCCCTCAGTCTCTCCTCGCAGGGATTATTCTCCAGCCCCTTCCCTTCTCTGGACACTCTCCAGCCCCTCAATGTCCTTCTTGTCCTGAGGGCCCCAGAACTGACCCCAGTACTCGAGGTGTGGCCTCCCCAGTGCCCAGTCCAGGGGCACAATCCCCCCCTGCTCCTGCTGCCCACGCTGGGTCTGACACAGCCCAAGATGCCATTGGCCTTCTTGGCCCCCTGGGCCACTGGTTGTGTGAATAAAATCATTTTCTTCTTTGGAGTCGACCTTTGTGGAGGGAACATTCCCAGTTGGAACTTCACCAAGACGTTGCTGTAACAGGTGGTGGGATGAGGTTTGCTTTGGTGGAGGATGAGGGCCTCTTGTGCCAGGGGAGGTTTTGGTTAGGTGTTAGGAGAAGGTTCTTCACCCAGAGGTTGAAGCTACTGGAGAGTGTCCCCAAAGCTGGGGAAGGGTCTGGAGGAGAAATCCCATGAGGAGAGGCTGAAGGCACTGGGTCTGTTCATCTGGAGAAGAGGAGACTGAGGGGGGACCTCAGAGCTGCTTCCTCAGCAGGGGAGGAGGAGGAGCAGGCGCTGAGCTCTTCTCTCTGGTGAGCAAGGACAGGAGCCCAGGGAAGGGCAGGAAGATGGGCCAGGGCAGGGTTGGCTTGGACACCAGGAGAAGGTTCTTCCCCCAGAGCAGAGCAGAGCAGAGCAGAGGGTGGTGGAGCCCTGGAACAGCTCCCCAGGGAAGCAGTCCCAGCCTGACAATATTCCAGCAGGGTTTGGCCAAGGCCCTCAGCCCCACGGGGTGACTGTTGGGGTTGTCCTGTGCAGGGCCAGGAGTTGCACTGGATGGTTCTGGTGGGTCCCTTCCAGCTCAGGACATTCCATGACTGTGGTTCCTTCCTTCTCACCGATATCACTTTGAAGCAGAGTTGTAGTTGGAGAAAGAAGAGAACACGAGGCCGATGTGGAGTCGAGGTGTGTTGGGGTCCACTCAACCTCACCAGAGGGCAATGAGAACCTTCTCCAAACCCCTGAGGATGAGGAGCACAGGTCAGGGCTCAGCAAACCTGATCTGCTCTGAACTGGAATGAGGCAAACAAGGAGAGAGAGCTGAGCTTGTTCTTATCCGGAAGAGACGCTCGCAAGGGGAATTGACTTCCCTGATGAACTGTGTTAAGGGAAGAGATTAAAGTGATTCACAATTAACTCTATAAAATCAAGAGCCCACGTTCCACAGGGCACAGCTGGGAAGGGAAAGAATTGGAAGCAGTGGACAAGTTTGGATTTATTTGTTTATTATTATTCAATCAGAGGGATTACTTGACCAGGGAGGGAGATTAAAGCTGGGAGCATTTGCAGACCATCTGGATGGGCCTCCCTGTAGAAGAGGGGGAGAACATGGCACAGTCTCTGGGTCCTCAGATGCTGTGAAGGCCAAAATGTGTCGATAACGTGGAATTACAGAAGAGTTCAGGCTCGAAAGGATGTGGGGAGGTTTCTGGCACAACCACTTTCTCAGAGCAGGGCCAACCAGAGCAGGTTGTTTCACGTAGCTCCAGGGTCAGAGGTCCCACAGCCCACTTGGGCCCACGACCCAGTTTCCCTTTCCAGGCTGAAGAAGTTTTCTCAATAACTCATTATAGAACAATGGACAGGGTTGGGTTGGAAGGGACCTCCAAGCCCATCCAGTCCCAACCCCCTGCCATGGGCAGGGACACCTCCCACTGGATCAGGGGGCTCAAAGCCCCATCCAACCTGGCCTTGAACACCTCCAGGGATGGGGCAGCCACAGCTCCTCTGGGCAACCTGGGCCAGGGCCTCAACATGATTATTGTGAAGAATTTCTTCCTGATGTCCAATCTCAATCTCCCCCTTCCAGTTTAAAGCCGTTCCCCCTCATCCTGTCACTCCAGGCTCTTGGAAAAAGCCCCTTCCCAGCTTTCCTGGAGCCCCTTTCAGTCCTGGGAGGCTGCTCTAAGGTCTCCCCAGAGCCTTCTCCTCTCCAGGCTGAACAACCCCAACTCTCCCAGCCTGTCCTCACAGCAGAGGGGCTCCAGCCCTTGGATCATCTCCGTGGCCTCCTCTGGCCCCGCTCCGACAGTTCCATCTCCTTCTGCTGTTGGTGATTCCAGAGCTGGACCCAGGGCTCCAGGTGGGATCTCCCCAGAGCGGAGCAGAGGGGCAGAACCCCCTCCCTCCCCTCTGCTCCCACTGCTCTGGGTGCAGCCCAGGACAGGGGGGTTTCTGGGCTGGGAGCGCTCGTTGTGGCCCCTGTGGAGCTTCTCCTCCCCCAGCACCCCCAGTCCTTCTCCTCAGGGCTGATCCCAATCCCATCGTCCCCCAGCCTGGATTGATACTGAGAGGAGGGAGAATGAATCAAAGTTGTTGTGCAATCGAGGTGGTGGCAGCTGGTCTGAGAGGGACCTTCTTTTGGTGCACTCCAAGCTTTGGGATTTTACATCAGCCAACCCATCTCTTTGGAGAAAGGTGATTGGCATCAGGCTGGCACTGCCTTCGTTTCCATAGCAACACGAGTGTAGAGGAGGACAATTAAATCTCTTCTTGAAAAGGCTTCTCCATAATCCCACTTGTCAAATTAAGATGCCTTCAAAATAGTCTTTGAAGACCTTTCGGTGAAGGGGATCTTTAGGGACCACTTCCCTTCTCTCACGAAGAGTCTGAAGAGCACGAGTGGTGGAAGGTGAGCTCCCCCCAGCCCTGTTCCTCCCCTCGAGGTGCCATGTGCTTGGGTCTGTGCCACCAGTTCAGAGCTGGTGGGAGGGTGAGGCTTTGTGGCTTCTTTTAGACAAGAAGTAGAATCATAGGATCATGGGGTTGGCAAAGAACCTCCAAGATCGAGTCCAACTGTACTTGTCCACTACTGAACCAGATCTCTTAGAAACTCATCTACCTGTCTTTTAAACCCAGACTGGGTGATGATGGAAGGAGCTGACTGATGTGGAATGGGGCCAGACAGCCTGGGATGTTGAGAAGTCCCCAAGGTGAACAGATCCAGCCTTCAGAACTGCTTCTTTAGCCATGGTCTGGAGGCGGAGGTCGAGTGCACCCGTGGTCAGTTTGCAGTGACAACCAAGTTGGGCAGGAGTGTTGGTCTGTTGGAGGGCAGGAAGGGTGTGCAGAGGGACCTGGAGAACCTGGATCCATGGGCTGGAGGGCAGGAAGGGTGTGCAGAGGGACCTGGAGAACCTGGATCCATGGGCTGGAGGGTATGAAGGGTGTGCAGAGGGACCTGGAGAACCTGGATCCATGGGCTGGAGGGCAGGAAGGGTGTGCAGAGGGACCTGGAGAACCTGGATCCATGGGTTGGAGGGCAGGAAGGGTGTGCAGAGGGACCTGGAGAACCTGAATCCATGGGTTGGAGGGCAGGAAGGGTGTGCAGAGGGATCTGGAGAACCTGGATCCATGGGTTGGAGGGCAGGAAGGGTGTGCAGAGGGATCTGGAGAACGTGGATCCATGGGTTGGAGGGCAGGAAGGGTGTGCAGAGGGATCTGGAGAACCTGGATCCATGGGCTGGAGGGCAGGAAGGGTGTGCAGAGGGATCTGGAGAACCTGGATCCATGGGTTGGAGGGCAGGAAGGGTGTGCAGAGGGATCTGGAGAACGTGGATCCATGGGCTGGAGGGGAAGGGCTTGGAGAACAGGGGCTGTGGGAGCATCTGAGGGCCCTGGGGCTGTTTCCTCTGGAGAAGAGGAGGCTGAGGGGAGACCTCATCACTCTCCGCAGCTCCTGGAAAGGAGGTTGGAGCCAGGTGGGGGTCGGGCTCTGCTCCTGAATGGCAAAAGACAGGATGATAAGAAATGCCTTCAAGTTGTGCCAGGGGAGGTTTTTAGATTGGATATCAGGAGAGATCCTTTCATGGGAAGGGTTCTCAGGCCCTGGCAGAGATTGGCCAGGGTGGTGGTGGAGTCCCCATCCCTGGAGGGATCTAAAAGCCTCGTGGATGTGGTGTTCAGGGATGCAGTTCAGTGGTGGGGTTGGCAGTGCTGGGTTTATGGTTGGACTCCCTGGTCTTAAAGGTCTTTTCCAACCCAAAGGATGCTTCTTAACAATCAAAGAGGTGGTGGAAGGGGGAACTCTTTGCTAAAGCCCATTCCTTCTCTTCTTTATGACATACTGAGGAAGCCCTGGTTAACAGTGTGAAGAGCAGGTCCTGGGACACCCTGTGACCAGTCTGTCCAAAAATTGTTTGCCAGATGTTGAAAAGTAGGGTTTCTCTTTAGTTTCTCCTTTCTTGCAGCCAAGCCAAGGATGCCAAACCCAGTGTCTCTGCAGTGAACATCCCTGTAGGTGAAGTGCTGGAACCAGGGCTTTGTGGTGGGATGGGTGGTACCTCCCATCCATGGCTTCATCAAGAGACTTGGTCAAAGTTTTGTCTTCCACAGTGTGTTTGCAATCAATTTTGGGGCAGGTAATAGGTGGAATAGGACCAAAACTGGAAGAAGTGGCAACTGTTGGTCACTAAACAGCTCCTCTGAGGCTGAAGTCTTTCCAGCTCCTGCTGTCTCATGGATTGAAAATCTTTGAAGGCCATTCCTGCTTAGCGATGGATTCCTCTTTATTCCAAGAGGCTTTGGGGTCATCTGAGGAGTTCTCAGGTAGCACCAGCTACCTGAGAATGTTAGGAAATAGGAAAGAAATAGAAAGTCTACTAAAAATAGTGCTCTGCTTCTATGTAATCCCATGGCTTGATGGTCCTCTAGGTGGAGTTCACCCATCAGAATAACTAAAGAAGGTTCAGAGGCAGCCAAGAAGGGTGACCCAGAGCATGGACCAGCTTGAGGGAAGGTGAAATAGACTGGAACTCTTCAGCTTGAGGAAGAGGTGCCTGAGGAAGGTGTGACAGAGATTTATGAGATCATGAGTAGGCAAGGAGAGGTGAATATGGAACAATAGTGATTTCTTGGTACAAAGGAATGAGGTGGCACTCGGTGGAATTAGCAAGCAGCACGATTAAAATAATCACTGCAGGTGATTAAATCGTAGGATTTATTCTTGCTGAGTATTGCAGAGGCCAAAAATATAAATGGATTTGAAACAAGAGGACAAAAATCACTGAAGAGTAAATTTGTGAGCAAGAAAGACTTTGAGCAGTGCAGGGAGGGATGGGGTTACCAAGCTTTGGGAAGCGGTGGAGATGCCACGGGGTGGATTCTGTTTCTCACCCTCTTTCCTTTGCTGTTTGTTACTGACCTGGTACTTGGGAAAGGCACTGGTGCCATCAAACCTTGAGTCTTCTGCAGGGCCCCTGGCCTTGGGTTCTTGGTTTACAAAAGGAGATCGGGTGGGAGGAATCACCCTCTCTCTGTGCTTCAGCATCGAGTGCACCTGAGCACTCAGGACTTGGGGAGGAGCAGCTGGAAAGCTGCCCCAGGGAGAAGGCCCTGGGGGTGTTGGTTGGCAGGGGCTGAACCTGAGCCAGCAGTGGCCCAGGGGGCCAAGAAGGCCCCCAGCACCCTGGATTGGATCAGCCCTGGGGTGGCAGCAGGAGCAGGGCAGGGATCGTCCCCCTGCACTCAGCACCTCCAATCCTGGGGTCAGGGTTGGGCCCCTCACTCCAAGAAGGACCTTGAGGGCCTCTTCATGGAATGACCCGAGCTGGAAGGGACCCACCAGGCCCATCCAGTCCAACTCCTGGCCCTGCACAGCACAACCCCAACAGTCACCCCGTGGGGCTGAGGGCCTTGGCCAAACCCTGCTGGGATATTGTCAGGCTGGGACTGCTTCCCTGGGGAGCTGTTCCAGGGCTCCACCACCCTCTGCTCTGCTCTGCTCTGGGGGAAGAACCTTCTCCTGGTGTCCAACCCAACCCTCCCCTTGCACAGAGTCCATTCAACCTCTTAAGATTATCTGGGGTGTCTTCTTGGTTCCTGGGGCCACACTAAGTGGAACCACAACTCCTACAGTGCGGAGGTTGGAAGCTCCGGAATGCAGGAGGGGTTAGGATGGTCCTTGTGGGGCTGCCTGGAGACAGCAGCCCATGCCAGGTCAGTAAGCTTTGGTTACAGCTTTTGGCCTGTTAATGAGTGCACTTTGAGGATTCTGATCTGTCCTGTAGGGAATTAATTCATGTGCAGTGGTATCAAACCCTTAAAGTCCTTTCTGTGATCTCCTCTGGTTGCTGTCATCAGTTATAGTGGGATCTTGACAAGATGCTTGACAGGACCAACCTCTCATTAACCAGACTGATGAGATCTCCTATGGAGTTGGACTCTGATCCTTCTGGGTCCCTTCCAGCTCAGGTCATTCTGTGATTCCATGATTTTGAGATTCTGTCACCTGCAGCCCATTCTCAGCAGACCTGGGGTCCTGCTCTGGTGCCTGAGCTCCACCATCACCACCCAGGTGGGAGAGGTGCTGGGAGCAGCCCACCCCACAGGTTATGGGGAGTGGATGGGGAGCTCCTGCCAAATCACAGACTCACAGAATCACTGAGGTTGGAAAAGACATCTGAGCTCATCCAGTCCAACCATCAACCCAACCTCACTGTGCCTACTCAACCATGTCCCAAAGTGCCATATCTACGTGGGTTTTGAACCCCTCCAGGGATGGAGATTCCACCCCTGCCCTAGGCAGCCTCTTCCAATGCTTCACCACTCTTTCAGTAAAGAATCTTTTCCTAATAACTACTCTAAACCTTCCCTGGTGCAACTTGAGGCCATTTCCTCTCATCCCATCTCCTGTCACTTGGGAGGAGAGACCAACACCCACCTGGCTCCAGCCTCCTTTCAGGAGCTGCAGAGAGCCATGAGGTGGCCCCTCAGCCACCTCTTCTCCAAGCTAAAGAGCCCCAGGTCCCTCAGCTGCTCCTGCTGGGACTTGTTCTCCAGACCATGGCCATGAGACCGTAGAGCCGTAGACCACGAGCCATGGCCTGCTCAGATATAGTTCAAACAGTTGTGGTAAGAGGTCTCTGTCTTGTGATTTGAATTTAATCCAGTTAATAGGACATTTAATATGCTGACATCACTTGTGGGGATTTGAGAGTGGCTTCTTGGCTCACCTTCTGCAAGGAGGTGCTGAGGAGGAGAAGATTCATTCCAGAGGAGCGATTATAGCAGGTTCTGGCACTTCTCGTGAAGGCCAAGTAGGGCTTCAGTAGGGTGAGGGGGAATTCAATCACCAAATGGGAAACTGGATGTTTCAGTCAGGGATGTCATTTGATAATGGGTCCTGCTGGTATTCCAGAAGAGCTGTTTTCATCCTCATGAAATTAAATATCTTCCTGTCTCCGCTGGGTTTCGTAGATCTGTGGTAGGAGAAGGTTGAACCTCGGATCATGGAGGTCTTCGACCTGGGAAAGGAGGTGCTGTGGCTTTCCCAGCCTTGTAAAATCATGGAATCATTAAGGTTGGAAAAGACTTCTAAGCTCACCCGGTCCAACCATCAGCCCAACCCCACTTTGCCTTCCGAACCACGTCCCACACCTCATTTGAACCCCTCCAGGGATGGAGACTCCACCACTGCCCTGGGCAGCCTCTTCCTTGTACCTCTTCACCTCTCTTTCAGTAATGAGTTCCTTCCCAATATCCAGTCTAAACCTCCCCTGGCTCAGCTTGAGGCCATTTCCCCTCATCCTATTGCTTATTGCCTGGGAGAAGAGACCAACACCCAGTGTGTGAGGGTTGAGCTGCAGAAAGGACCTCAGTGGTGGCTGAGCACCAGGTAACAGGGAAAGGGAGAAGAAAGGAGTGCCTGAGAGCAGCCCCTGGTGCTGAGTGCTCTGAAGGAGGGTGTCCTGGGGGCATGTTAAGGTATTAACCAGGTCAGTGCTGGGTGCACGTGTGAGACCTTAGAATCAAGGAATGTCCTGAGCAGGAAGGGACCCACCAGGCCCATCCAGTCCAACTCCTGGCCCTGCACAGCACAACCCCAACAGTCACCCCGTGGGGCTGAGGGCCTTGGCCAAACCCTGCTGGAATATTGTCAGGCTGGGACTGCTTCCCTGGGGAGCTGTTCCAGGGCTCCACCACCCTCTGCTCTGCTCTGCTCTGGGGGAAGAACCTTCTCCTGGTGTCCAAGCCAACCCTGCCCTGGCCCATCTTCCTGCCCTTCCCTGGGCTCCTGTCCTTGCTCACCAGAGAGAAGAGCTCAGCGCCTGCTCCTCCTCCTCCCCTGCTGAGGAAGCAGCTCTGAGGTCCCCCCTCAGTCTCCTCTTCTCCAGATGAACAGACCCAGTGCCTTCAGCCTCTCCTCATGGGATTTCTCCTCCAGACCCTTCCCCACCTTATGACCCTCCTGCTGAGCACTACCCTCAGCATCCTCAGACGAGGGCTGTTGGTGTCAGCCCCAAGAAGGCTGTGCAGAGCTGCCCATCTGTCAGCTGCATATATTTGCATATATGAATACTAAATCAGGTGCAGAGCAGGAGGACTGGACTAACAAATCGTGACGGGGTTGGTGATCGTTGCGTGTGGGTCTCGGTTCCTCCTGGAGCTGGAGGACAGGAGAAATCCAACCCTAAACCTGAACCCCCACCTGCCCAGGGAGGGGGGTTAAAAGAGTCCTATTTGCTTTTTTTTAAAGAATCCCGTTCTGTTTGCTTTCCTTAAGTTTCTGCTGCTTTTCAGTTCTGTTCTGTCCCTTCAGGAAGAGCTCTCGGGGTCGCCACACGTGTGCTGTGCCGTGGAAGCACACGCTCGTTCCCACGGCACACGTGTTGGTTCCCAAAGGACTCGTTATGAAGGGTCTGGAGGAGAAATCACATCAGGAGAGGCTGAAGGCACTTGGTCTCCTCAGTCTCCTCTTCTCCAGCTGAACAGACCCAGTGCCTTCAGCCTCTCCTCGTGGTGCTTCCCCTCCAAACCCTTCCCCAATCCCATCCACATCTGCGTGGCTCCATTCCTAAGCCTCCAGGGTTCCTTTCCACATCAAGCTGGACTCGGAGCGAAGGAGAACTTGTGTTGAATATGAGTTGTGCCAATGGAATTCCACTCCAGCACCTTCTGGCTGTGCTGGTGGCATAGATGTCATTGTCCCTGGTCTTGGTGGAAGCGGTTGATAAAGACAGGAGGTGTTTTGGTGGGTGAATCCTTTCACACCTGGTGTCTTTGGTGGTTGGGATCCCACTGTGAGCACTGAATGTTAAATTCCCACCATGGCAGGTACGAGAAAAAGAGCTTCTGTTGCTGAGCCTTCGTGTTCTAAACAGAGATGACAAAATATGTTGGGGAGAGCCCGAGGGTGTTAAACTTAATTACAGTCAAAAGGTAATGATAATTATTACAGAGGAAACGTGTCAGACCCAGGGAAAACATTAAAATGAGAATTGTGCAAATTATTGGATGTTGAGTCCTGACATGGAAATGGGAATCCAGGAGGAAGGTACAGCGATGGAGGCTGCTGGGTGGGAATCTCCCTGGAGGTGGGAATCTCCCTGCATTTTGGTTTTGACCCAGTAATGCAAGAGAAGTTATTTTCATCTGCTGAGTCCATTTGTGAAATGATCTTTGGGTGATGCTGCCCCTCAGAATGAGCCAGGGAGCTGAGCCAGGTGTGTGGGAACTGTCAGCAGTGTCCCTCAGCCAGGGAGGGGATTCTGCCCCTCTGCTCTGCTCTTCTGAGACCTCACCTTGAGCTCAGCCTTCAACTCTGGAGTCCTCAGCACAGGAGGGACCTGGAGCTGTTGGATCAGGTCCAGAGGAGACCATGGAGATGATCCGAGGACTGGAGCATCTCCCAGCTGAGGACAGGCTGGGAGAGTTGGGGTTGTTCAACCTACAGAAGAGAAGGCTCCAAGGAGACCTTAGAGCAGCCTCCCAGGACTGAACGGGGCTCCAGGAAAGCTGGGGAGGGGCTCTTGATCAAGGAGTGCAGGGATGGGATGAGGGGAAACAGTTTGAAGCTGGAAGAGGGGAGACTGAGATGAGATCTTGGGAAGAAATGTTTTGGAGTGAGGGTGGGGAGGCCCTGGCACAGGTGGTGGCTGCCCCATCCCTGGAGGTGTTGAAGGCCAGGTTGGATGGGGCTTGGAGCCCCCTGATCCAGTGGGAGGTGTCCCTGCCCATGGCAGGGGGGTTGGAACTGGATGGGCTTGGAGGTCCCTTCCAACCCAACCCATTCCATGACTCTGTTCCCATAATTTGCTCTGTGCAGCCCTGACTGGAGAAATTCCCCACCACGTCGCCCCTGTCAAGGAACCATCACGGGTCAGAGATGTTGCAGCTCCCACCTGCTTTGATTCATGAGAAGGCAGATCAGCTACACAGCAGAAGGCAGAAAACCAAACACCATCCAGGTTTTTTTCTCCTTCTGAAGGTGCTGAGGCATTGATTAAGGAGACAGGAGCTGTCAACTGAGAGCATAACAAATGCTCTGATCAATAGTGACTGCGCTGCTTCTGCTGTGTTGCAAACGTCACAGAAAGGGTCACAGAATTATAGAATCACAGAATGGGTTGGATTGGGAGGGACCTCAAAGCCCATCCAGTTCCAAACCCCTGGAATCACCTCCCACTGGATCAGGGGGCTCAAGGCCCCATCCAACCTGGCCTTGAACACCTCCAGGGATGGGGCAGCCACAGCTTCTCTGGGCAACCTGGGCCAGGGCCTCCCCACCCTTGTTGTGGAGAATTCCTTCCCAGAGTCCAATCTAAACCTTCCCCCTTCCAGTTTAAAGCCGTTTCCCCTCATCCTGTCTCTTCAGAGCCTTGGAAAAAGCCCCTCCCCAGCTTTCCTGGAGCCCCTTTCAGTCCTGGGAGGCTGCTCTAAGGTCTCCCCGGAGCCTTCTCTTCTCCAGGCTGAACAACCCCAACTCTCCCAGCCTGTCCTCACAGCAGAGGGGCTCCAGCCCTTGGATCATCTCCGTGGCCTCCTCTGGACTTGCTCCAACAGTTCCATCTCCTTCCTGTTGCTGAGGACTCCAGAACTGGACACATGGGCTGGTCCTGGACTGTCTGCCATAGATCATGGACTGTCTACCATAACCCCAAGCTCTTAATCCTGTGGTAATGGTCAACTCAGAGCCTGAGATTTTAAGGTTGAGGAGAGAATGATGTTTTCCCACATCCATCAGTTTTCCTCCACTGTGCATTTCATTTTATCTTTTAAGATCTTTCTACAGTTCCTCACAGCTTTCCTCATCTTTATTATCCTGGATAATTCAGCATTGTCAGCAAATGTTGCTCTTCTCTCACAAGTGACCAAGGGCAGCGTTGAGCAGTCCAAGTCCTGGCACCGATCCCTGGGAGACTCCACTGCTGGACTTTCTTTCCATGTGAAATCCAATCATTTACTCTTATTTTAAACCTTTTAACAAATGTAATATGTAAGAATTGTCCTTTTTATCCCACTTGGGTTTTTTGCTTCCTCGGGGGGTTTCGACGAGCGACGTTGTCGAATGCTTTTGGAAATCTAAGTGGAATTCATTTGTGTTGTCAAATAACTGGGATCTCTGTTCTCTTCACCCATTGGTCGTTCCCTCTGGCTGCACAGCAGTTGACCCCTTGCTCTCTTCTCATCTTGACCAATTGCAACTCTGGAACACAAACTGGGGATGTTTAGATCTGTCTTCCTGCAGGTCTCTGCACTTCTGAAGGGGAAACCTCCACTCACACTGGAAACAAATTGTATTTATGGCCTTACCTTCACCAGGAGCTGCTTGGACACCTCGATCACCTGGGCTGCACCCAGAGCAGTGTGGCCATCAGGGCGAGGGAGGGGGTTCTGCCCCTCTGCTCTGCTCTCATGAGACCCCACCTGGAGCCCTGGGTCCAGCTCTGGAATCCCCAACATAAGGAGATGGAGCTGTTGGAATGGGTCCAGAGGAGGCCACGGCGATGATCCAAGGGCTGGAGCCCCTCTGCTGTGAGGACAGGCTGAGAGAGTTGGGGTTGTTCAGCCTGGAGAGGAGAAGGCTCTGGAGGGACCTCATAGCATCCTTGCAGAACCTGAAGGGGCTCCAGGAAATCTGGGGAGGGGCTCTTTCCAAGGGCCTGGAGTGACAGGATGAGGGGAATGGCTTTAATTTGGAAGGGGGGAGATTGAGATTGGACATTGGGAAGAAATTCTTCACCATGAGGGTGGGGAGGCCCTGGCCCAGGTTGCCCAGAGAAGCTGTGGCTGCCCCATCCCTGGAGGTGTTCAAGGCCAGGTTGGATGGGGCTTGGAGCCCCCTGATCCAGGGGGAGGTGTTTACCTTTTACATCGTGTCTCTCTGTGGCTGGAGGGTGGTTTCTTCTCGAGTTTGAGTTGCTTCTCCTCCACCAGATTCCTTTTGATGTAGTTCATAATCAGTGCCTTGATGAGCTGCCTCCTGACTGAATTAAAGTGAAAATCTTACTGATGGTACTCACTGCTCCCAGCTCAGTTTGGGGCAGAAACAGGTCCTTTGTAGCCCACTTTCCATTTCCTGCTGTTTCCATTTCCACAGCTTCTCTGGACAACCTGGGCCAGGGCCTCCCCACCCTCACAGTGAAACATGTCTCCCTCAGATCTCATCTCAATCTCCCCTCTTTCAGCTTCAAAGTGTTCCCCCATATCCTATCCCTGCACTCCCTGATCAAGAGCCTCTCCCCAGCTTTCCTGGAGCCCCTTTCAGTCCTGGGAGGCTGCTCTAAGGTCCCCCACAGCCTTCTCCTCTCCAGCTGAACAACCCCAACTCTCCCAGCCTGTCCTCACAGCAGAGGGGCTCCAGCCTTGGATCATCTCTGTGGCCTCCTCTGGACTTGCTTCAACTGATCCCTGTCCTTCCTGTGCTGAGGACCCCAGAACTGGACCCAGGGCTCCAGGTGAGGTCTCCCCTGGAGGGACCATGCCTGTTCCCTGTTGATTTCTGCCAGAAGGTCAACTGTTTGGTATGTAAATCCAAGGGTGATTTGTGATCACTCTTCCTAATGCTTGATCTGCTCTGTGAGGTGAGGTATGGGCAGGTAGATGTGTGTGCTTTCTCATCATCATCTGTGCTGTTTCCTTGCTCTCTTGCTCCATGAGATGAGTTTGATCTGGGCCAACTTGGTGTCCTGGACAAGCCCAGCCACAGCACAAGCCCAGCCCTACCCAGAAACAGTTTCAAGAATGCAGTTTGGAAAGAGCCTCTCTGTGCTATGGCTTTGATTTCTCAGGGCTGAGAAGAAGGTTTGTTCATGAAGGCTCAGGCTGTGACACTTCCTCTTGGAGCTGGAGGATGGTTCATGCTCTGCTTATAACAATTAATGGCTTTAAACTGGAAGGGGGAAGATGTAAATCAGACATTAGGAAGAAATTCTTCACAATGGGGATGGTGAGACCCTGGCCCAGGTTGCCCAGGGAAGTCGTGGCTGCCCCATCCCTGGAGGTGTTTAAGGTTAGATGGGGCTTTGAGCCCCCTGATCCAGTGGGAGGTGTCCCTGCCCATGGCCAGGGGTTGGAATTGGATGGGTTTTGAGGTCCCTTCCTACCCAAACCACTCTCTGATTCTATGAATCATCCTCCTGTGGTGGGAGCAGAATGAAACTCCTCGCGCTGCCTGGCGTTGGTGTGGAACTCCACGATACGTGAGTGAGGGTTCTCCTGGGAGAGGAAACCACCCATCCCTCCACCCTCAGCTGCAGCTGAACCTTTTTATTGAGGGAGATTTATCTAAGAGTTCCCAATAAGTGTCCTTTTGTCACCACCCCATTCCTGTGCTCCTGAGGTGTTGTGTGACACAAGGCAATCGGTCAAACCAGGCCTTCCCTGCTGGGGAGTCATGAAGGTTGGGGAAGCCCTCTAAGCAATTCCAGTCCAACCATCAACCCACCATCACCGTGCCTGCTAACCCATGCCCCAAAGTGCTTCCAGGTGTCCTCTTTGCTCCTCTGTCCTCTTGACCCACATCCTTCTGGAAAGGTGGTGCAGCTGGAGCGTTACCTAACGTGGGCGACGTGATTCGCGTCACGCCGTGGGAGGTGTCGCCCGTGTGGGTGTCAGCCCAGGGCTCGCCCTGCCTCTCCATACAGATGTGAGCAGTCAGTGGAGCCAGAGGTGCCATTCACTTGCCAAGACGTGGGCGGTCGTTTCAGCACGGGATGAATCACAGCTCCATTGACTTCACCGAATTGCTCTCCATTGAGTCTAAAAGGGGCCCAGAGCGACTCAAGCGCTGGAGGCGCTCGGTTCCTCCTCGCCCACGTTTCTCTGGGTGACTCCCTGCAGCGTGGGGCAGGGCAGGAGGACCATCTCAGGTCCTTAGGCACCTCCTGGTTATGGGTCTCCAGTCAATCTCTCATCCTTTTCTCACAAGAATGTGGTGCTGGTGATGCTGATGAGTCCAGAACGGTGTTCGTGGCCTCTCCTTTTTCCCTCTGGCATTTTTCAGACCATTTCTCCAGTGAATCCGAATCCATTCTTCCAACAGGGTGCTGCCCTCTCAGATGGGACCTCCCAGACAACTTACTCTGTTACTTCCAAGCCATTGGTGAAAACATTGAGCTTGTCCCAAGACAGACCCCTGTGAAGTCCCACTTGACACATCCTTAAGATCAACGGTGAAAAAACATAGAATCATAGAATTGTTAAGGTTGGAAAAGACCTCAAAGATCATCCAGTCCAACAACCAACACAACACATCACGCCTACTAAACCATCTGCTGAAGCTCCATGTTGATATGTTTTTTGAACCCCTCCAGGGATGGAAACTCCACCTCTGCCCTGGGCAGCCTCTGCCAATGCTTCATAAAGATATTTTTCCCCACTATCCAGTCTAAACCTCCCCTGGCACAAGTTGAGGCCATTTCCTCTTGTCCTATCACTTGTTCCTTGGGAGAAGAGACCAACACCCACCTCTCTACAACCTCTTAGGTAGTTGTGGAGACCAACAAGGTCTCCCCTCAGCCTCCTCTTCTCCTGGCTAAACATCCCCAGCTCCCTCAGCCACTCCTCTTAGGATTTGTTCTCCAGACCCTTCACCAGCCTCGTTGCCCTTCTCTGGACGGCGCTTCATCACCTCAAGGTCTTACTGAGGGACCCAAACACAACGTGGGGCTCACAGCATCCTCTCAAACGTGTCCAATCCACTCTTTGCTCACCTTGCAGTGGTTTCTGTTCCCCTTGTGTGTGAGAATGCCTTGTGAGAGCGTTCAAAGTGCTTCGTTGACATCAAGATACCCAACACAGAGCTGCTTTTCCCGTCTTCGTGAGACCTTATCACGTTCAAGCAGAAATTAGGTTCATTTAGCACAATCAGATCTTTCAAACCCGTGCCACCTGCTGTTTAGCACCCTCTTTTCTTCTAGATGTTTTATTAAACCATTGTGTTGGTTGTTAGAGGATTTCTCTGGGAATTAACGAGGAGTTGCTTCATTTTAAGACTCCCTTTGATCTTTCTGCTGCTTGTTTTTATAAAGATGAGCATCATCTCTTCCTCAGATCTTCTGAGGTGTCGTGCAATGCCATGAAAGCTCTCAGAGCCAACCCATTGTAGACATCAGAGACTTCCCATTGGCTGTCTGGGCCCTTCCAGTGATTGCCACCAGGCCCAGACCATAGAAGAAACCTCTCATTCCTCTAAAACCTAAGGTCAGGTCTTATTTTGCTGCTTGGGGGGTACCAGGACTTCACTGTAGGTGGTGGTTGAGTCCCCATCCCTGGAGGTGTTTGAAGGACGGGCAGATGAGTTTCTCAGGGACATAGTTTGGTAGTGGGCAGGTACAGTTGGGCTTGATCTCAAAGGTCTCTTCCAACCAAGTGTTCTATTGAGCACGGCCGTAACCGTGCTATGTTTTTAGTTGCTCATTAAGAATCACAGACTCGTTTGGTTGGAAAAGACCTTTGAGATCATTGAGTTCAACCATCCCTGTCCACTACTGAACCATCCCTGAGCACCTCATCCGCCCATCTTTTAAACCCCTCCAGGGATGGGGACTCCACCACCTCCCTGGGAGCCTCTGCCAGGGCCTGACAGCCTTCTCCATGAATGAATCATTCCCAATATCCAGTCTAAACCTCCCCTGGCACAACTTGAAGCCATTTTCTCTCATCCTATCACTTGTTACCTGGGAGAAGAGACCAACCTCCACCTCCCCACAGCCTCCTCTCAGGCAGTTGTGGACAGGGATGAGGTCTCCCCTCAGCCTCCTCTTCTCCAGACTAAACAACCCCAAGGCCCTCAGCCCCTCCCACAACCCCTGTTCTCCAGACCCTTCCCCAGCTTCGTTCCCTTCTCTGGACACTCTCCAGCCCCTCAATGTCCTTCTTGGAGTGAGGGGCCCAGAACTGACCCCAGGATTCAGGTGTGGCCTCATCAGTGCTGAGTGCAGGGCAAGGATGACTTCCCTGCTCCTGCGGCCCCCAGGGTGCTGGGGGCCTTCTTGGCCACCTGGGTCACTGCTGGCTCATCTTCAGCTCCTGTCAACCAACATCCCCAGGTCCTTATCTTCCAAGCATCTTTCCAGCCACTCTTCCCCAAGGGACTGTTGTGTTCCCAGTGCAGGACCTGGCACTTGGCCTTGTTGACCCTCATCCCGTTGGTCTCAGCCCATGGATCCAGCCTGTCCAGATCCCTCTGCAGAGCTTCCATTCCCTCAAGCAGATCAACACCTCCACCCAGCTCGGTGTCATCTGCAAACCAACTAAGAGAGCACTCAATCCCTTCATCCAGATCATCCCTAAAGATACTGAACGGAAGTGAACCCAGCGCTGACCCTGTGGAGACCACTCGTGACGGGTCTGCAACTGGATTGATCTTCATTCCCCACCACTCTTTGGACCTGTCCATCCAGCCAGTTTTTTACCCAGCAGGTTTTGCTTGTCCAGGCCAAGTTTGTCGAGCAGAACGCTGCGAGAAACAATGTCAGAGGCTTTACTAAAGTCCAGGTGCACTTTGTTAGATCTGTTGGGTTGGTCCCTCTAAAGACCCCCAAAGTTACTCAAATAACATGCCCTGGTCAAGCACCGTGTGTAGAACTGCCTGATATTTGATTTCAACAAGGGAGAAACCAGCAGAAGGCCTTATGGTCAACCCTGTAGAAGCAAGATGCTCCAGTAGACCTTGTCCCACCTTGAGGAGCAGCTCTGAAGAACCGCGTTCCGATGCCTCTGTATCGTTACGTTGGCTCATCTGTTTATTTCCCTTTATCTTGCTCTCATCCCTTAAAATAACTCCCTACTACCTCTTATTTTATGAAAGTTCCTATTTTTATTTAGACCAAAATTTAAAAAAATGAGTAATTCAGGTTCTTTTTTTGGTGTGACACTGTCACAGGTCTTTGATTACACTCCTTCATCTCTTTCCCCAGGCTGCTTTTTATTGCTTTTTCCAGCCCTCGGAGCTTCAGCAGTGCCAATCGGTGGCATCTTGAGTGTCTCTACTCCCCCACAATCCTAGTTCATAAAAATGTAGGGAATTTATATTTGACTTCATATATGCATCTATTTATAGAATTATTTATTGTGGTTCTATCTAAACTTGAAGGTATCCAGTGATCTTACCATAGCCAATGAGGAACTTGAAGGATCTTTAGGTGCCTGTAGAGCTGGATGGCAATGGGCAAAGGGTTTGCAGGACTTAGACTGGGAGTGTTCACTCAAGATCCCTCTTGGAAGTCTAAGGTTGTAAAACCCTCTGTGGATGAGACAGTGGGAGAGAGTGAGGAAGGTCAAGGGCTTGGAGAGATAGGATGAGGGGGAACGGCTGAAAACTGGAAGGAGGGAGATTTATGTTAGACATGAGGAGGAAATCCTTCACAATGAGGGTGGGGAGGCCTTGGCACAGGTTGCCCAAGGAGGCTGTGAATGGTCCCATCCCTGGAGGTGTTGAAGGCCAGGTTGGATGGGGCTTGGAGCCCCCTGATCCAGTGGGAGGTGTCCCTGCCCATGGCGAGGGGTTGGGAATGGATGGGCTTGGATATCCCTTCCAACCCAGCGGAGGTGATCCAAGGGCTGGAGCCCCTCTGCTGTGAGGACAGGCTGAGAGAGTTGGGGTTGTCCAGCCTGGAGAGGAGAAGGCTCCAAGGGGACTTTATAGCGACCTTGCAGTACCTGAAGGGTCTCCAGGAAAGCTGGGGAGGGACTTTTTCCAAGGCTCTGGAGCGACAGGATGAGATGGAACGGCTTTAAACTGGAAGGGGGAGGCTGAGATTGGACGTTGGGAAGAAATTCTTCACACTGAAGGTGGGGAGGGCCTGGTCCAGGTTGCCCAGAGAAGCTGTGGTTGCCCCATCCCTGGAGGTGTCCAAGGCCAGGTTGGATGGGGCTTGGAGCCCCCTGATCCGGTGGGAGGTGTCCCTGCCATGGCAGGGGGGTGGAACTGGATGAGCTTTGATATCCCTTCCCACCCAACCCATTCCATGATTCTGTGATTCCAAGTTTAGGTTGTTGAATTCAGGTGCCTCTTGACAGTTTCTTTGGAGGAGGAGGAATAATTCAGAGGTGGTAGAAAGAATCGAACGTTCTTCCTGCAGATTAACTTTTGGTGGGAGCAGCAGCAGGTCCAACTTATTTAAAGGCTTACGTTACTGCAGGAGATCTTGGTGGATGAGGATTGGTGGGGGAGGCTGAGTGTCCTTGTGATTGCACAGGGTACAAGCAGCTTTGCCAAAAGATTCTTCAGTTTATCACACAGATGATACAACCACAGAGAAACCGGATGAGCAGGATTTTTACAGACCCATAGAATGGGTTGGGTTGGAAGGGACCTCAAAAACCATCCAGTTCCAACCCCCTGCCATTGGCAGGGACACCTCCCACTGGATCAGGGGGCTCCAAGCCCCATCCAACCTGGCCCTGAACACCTCCAGGGATGGGGCAGCCACGTGCAATCATGATTTGAGGTTGTCTCACTCTTGTTACATGGACAGGAGGACTGTGTTACCGTAAGGACCTCTTCTGGACATGGTAGTTATGGATCTGGTTTGAGCAGGACATTTTACACTTGGAAAAGGTGATGTTGTTGTAGAGGGGAGAGCTCTGTGCATTTTGAGGACCAAATACACAACCAGCTCTGCTTGGAAAAAAACAGGCAATGTATCAAAAACATGAGATAAAGGGACAACTGTGTGAAAGTGAAATGTCAGGTGAGGCCAAGGACTTCCCACTCGTGTCTTGAGTTAGTTTCCATGGATGATCTTGGTTGTAGGTCTTCTGGGTGCCTCGATGCCTGCAGCCATTGCATGTATTGACCTTTGCCATCGCCTTCCCTTGGTCTGGAAAACCAAGGGCTATTTCTGTCCCTCTTGCGAGGAGCTGCTGTTGTGGTGTGAACAACAGAATGACAGAACTGCCTGCCCAAAAAAGGGATTGTGGTGCTTGGAAATGCAGCATCTCCTTGTCAGCCCATCACCTCCCCACCCTGAAACAGCTCCTCCCTCCTCATCCCTGCTGTGTCCAGCGGGATCATAGGATCATGGAATCTTTCAGTTGAAAAAGAGCTTTGAGATCATCGAGTCCAAGTGCACCCATCATCTGCTAAACCCTGTCCCTCAAAAACTCATCTATCCTTTTTTTAAACCCCTCCACGGATGGGGACTCAACCCCCTCCCTGGGCAGCCTCTGCCAGGGCCTGAGAACCCTTTTGGTGAAGAAATTCTTCCCAATATCCAGTCTGACCCTCCCCTGGCACAACTCATGGCCATTTCCCCTTGTCTTATCACTGTCACTTGAGAGAAGAGACCAACACTTGCTCTGCCACAGCCTCCTCTCAGGCAGCCATAGGCGGTGATGAGGTCTCCCCTCAGCCTCCTCTTCTCCAAACTAAACAACCCCAGGGCCTTCAGCCACTCCTTGTAGGACTTGTTCTCCAGACCCTTCCCCAGCTCCGTTCCCTTCTCTGCATGCTCTCCAACCCCTCCAGGGCCTTCTTGGAGTGAGAGGCCCAGAACTGCCCCCAGTACTCGAGGTGTGGCCTCCCCAGTGCCCAGTCCAGGGGCACAATCACCCCCTGCTCCTGCTGCCCACGCTGTGTCTGACACAGCCCAAGATGCCATTGGCCCTCTTGGCCCCCTGGGCCACTGCTGGCTCAGGGTCAGCCCCTGCCAACCAACACCCCCAGGGCCTTCTCCTCCAGGGCCTTTCCAGCCGCTCTTCCCCCAGTCTGGAGCTGCAGGGGTTGGTGTGACCCAAGGGCAGGACTCGGCACTTGGTCCTGTTGACCCTCATCCCGTTGGTCTCATCCCATGGATCCAGGTTCTCCAGGTCCCTCTGCAGACCCTCCCTGCCCTCCCGCCCATGGATCCAGGTTCTCCAGGTCCCTCTGCACACCCTTCCTGCCCTCCAGCCCATGGATCCAGGTTCTCCAGGTCCCTCTGCACACCCTCCCTCCCCTCCCGCCCATGGATCCAGGTTCTCCAGGTCCCTCTGCACACCCTTCCTACCCTCCAGCCCATGGATCCAGGTTCTCCAGGTCCCTCTGCACACCCTTCCTGCCTTCCATCCATGGATCCAGGTTCTCCAGGTCCCTCTGCACACCCTTCCTGCCTTCCATCCATGGATCCAGGTTCTCCAGGTCCCTCTGCACACCCTTCCTGCCCTCCATCCATGGATCCAGCCTGTCCAGGTCCCTCTACAGACCCTCCCTTCCTTCAAGCAGATCCACACCTCCACCCAGCTCGCTGTCACCTGCCAGGATGTTGCAGGGGGTGCAGCCTCAGCCCCCCCAGTCCCCCTCTCGTCGCTGGGGCGTGTACCTGCCCCGTTGGGACACCTGGTACCGCAGCGGGCGAATCCGTGCCGCTCCGTGCCACCATCCCACCCTGCCCCGCTCCTTGGCAGGGGGTGCTGTGCCGTGCGGTGCTGTGCGGGGTGAGGAGGGGGGGTCACCCCCATCGTTGGCTGCACGGGCCGTGCTTCATCGCTCCCCTCTCTGCCTCGGTGTGCAAAGAGCTGGCCGGGAAGGACCGAGGTCCCTGATTAATTCCACTCTGATGTCAGACATGCGGCTCTGCTGGGAGGGATTTGCAGGGCTGCATTTCAGCTCCCGTTTGCGGAGAGAATCCCTCATCCCTCTTCCCATCTCCCCTCCCTGCCTCTCCTGGCACGCCTAGAGGTGCTTCGCTGGAAGGGTTGGGGTCCCCGAGGAGCTGCGCATCCCGCTCCTCACCCTCCACCGCTGCCCCCCCCCCCCCTCCCCGCCCCGTTCTGGACGCCGGGGAGAGCAGCTTTGTTTAAATTAGGACAATGCGATGCATCCCCCCTCCCTGCTAATGACAGACGGTTCCTTAGCAACGCGGGAGGGGGGGGATTTGGAGAGAAGATCAGAGCGCCGAGATGAGGATTTAAACTCCGCCGTCCTCCCTCCCGGGGAAGTCGCCAAAGAGCCACCTCTCCTTTTGTCGAGCCTCTTCCTTTTTTTCCTACCGGAGGCAACCGGGAAGGCTCAGAGAGCTCTTTCCCTGATGGCTGGATGGCTGCCTCCCCCCACAGCTCCTCTGCTCAACCGCTCCGCTCTCCAGTTCTTTGCTAAGGGCATCATTTAAAGGGAAGCCCAAAACGGGATCTGTAAGCTCCCTGCATGGCTGAGAAGGGGACCGGTGGGCAGAAAGGGTGATCCAGGCAGCCGGGGCTTTTCCTCCACCCACACGTTGAGGGAAAGTAGCTTTCATCTTCCTTTTTTTCTTTTTTTTTTTCCTGTGTGTGTGCTTCTGACTTTGGGCAAAGGGAGGGAGGGAAGCAGATTGTACCCAACTCCTTGCTGAGATGAAACGGTCGATGAGAAGAGGTTCTCCTTGTCACAGGCACAAAGGCCACCTCCACCTGGCAGCATGGTGCTGAAATCTAACCCTAGCATCATTCTCTTGTGCTCTTTCCTGCCCAGTGACTACATCATTGAGGAGAAGACGGCCGTGCTGCAGAAGAGGGAGCATGAGGGATTCGGGTTTGTGTTGCGAGGGGCCAAAGGTAAGGGTTGCATCTTTCGCTCGCTCCTTGGGGTTCGGGAGGGGAAAGCTCCTTCTCCTCCCTTCCAGCGGTGCTCAGCACCTCCGTCGCGTGGCTGCGTTGAGCCCCTGAGCCGGGGCTCTCTCTGGGGGCTCCACACGGGCAGTGGGAGTGCAGCCCAGCTCTGGTTACGAGCCATTCGTGGCAAACGTGCACCTCTTGTGCTGTCTGGGATGGATCCTGGTGTTGGTCTCTCTCCTTTTGTAGGACCTTTCCCTTCTGCCCAGTGCCTGGGCTTTATGAAGTGCTTTGTGCTCCGGTTCAGGTGCAGGTTGAGCCCCCGTGGTGTGTGGGGGCAAGGACCCGGCTCCTCCGTGGCTTTTGGTTATAATTCCTGATGTATTTGACTCTGCTTTGGCTGGGAAGGGTTGAGGTTCCCTCTCCTGGGAGCTGTGGTGGGGTTCAGCCCCGGCAGGAGGGCAAAGTGGGCGATGTCTTGTGCTGCTGCTGCCACTGGACCCTCGACCCTGTGCTGCCAGCCCGGGGCACGCGGTCCCTGTGCAGCCCTGGAGCACCCACATTGCCTTGGACTGGGGTCACGCTGTGGCTCCTCTTGCTGGAAACCCAGCTTTCTCCTTCAAGAGGAAAAGGGAACCCCTTGGGAACTGGGAATGAAGGTGCTCGTGGTCACATAGGAAACCGGCTTCGCCCCCTGTGCTTGGGAGGCAGATCCGCCTCCAGCTGGAGGGTCCTCTCTCTCCAGCAGTTCCAGAGAAGGAGCCGGGGAAGGGCTCTCAGCCAGGAGGGCTGGGGAGGGACAAAGGGGGTGTCAGAAATGCAGAGGCACAGCAGTGCCTCCTTCCATCCCTTCCCATGGAGGCTGCAGAGGGAAAGCTTAAAGCAGCGGCTGCCAACTCGGGGGGTGCTGCTGCTGCTGCTCCTTCTTACCCGGAGCTCTGTGTGACTGAAGACGGTTGTGATTTGGGCTTTAATTTCATCCTGGGTGTAATTTTCTAGGGCTGAGGGTGAGGATTCCTGAATTGCCTTTGTTCTGGCCGCGTCGTGGACGGGCTCCGTGTGCCGGTGGGTGTGTGCGGGTCCCTGTTGGAATATGGTTGCTGTCTCTTCCTCCCTTCTCTCTCCCTTTCCCTAGACGTGTGACATACGTGTCTGGCCGTGTGCTGCTCACACCAAGCTCTGTAATGTGAAGTGAAACTTCAGGGCTTAAAATGGCATCCGTTTTTAATTCCAGATTAATTCATTCCAGATCAAATTTGCAGCTCTTCTGTCAGGAAAAACAAGATCAATTTTTGTCCCGTTTCCCGTTTCCCTTCGTTTTTCCTCCTTTGCCCTCCTAATATTTGTAGGCTCTGGTGTTTCCCTTTGTCTGCTGAGGCTGCAAGAGAGGACTTGGTGGGGATTAAGCAGTGGGCGTGAGGCTGGCAGTGGCTCTGCCTTATGGATTCCCAGCCTGGCATTGCTGCAGGAGGCACGGAGCAGCGCGTGGTTGCGGAGGGTCGCGGCTTGGAAGCCCTGCTGGGGTGGGCACGGCCTGTCGTGCTGCCATCTGGGACAGGGGTGCTGCTCAGTGTGCTGATGCCCCTTGGGGAACAGCATCTTCCTGACTGAGAGGTGATTGGGGTGGCTCTGAGTCACCCCTGTAATTCCCAGCCCTTCAGCCTGGTGCTTCGTGGGGTGAGAGGTGGGAAGAGCACTGAGACTTTGACTCGGCGTCACCACGGCTCGCGTTTCATTTTGATACTCAGCGTGGATCACTGCAGGCTTCGTGGGGGGAACTGGAGAAGAGGGCTGGAAACGGGAGGGACCAGAGCATCAGCAAAGCCCCTGCAGAGGGAGGGAGCTCATTGTTAAGTGAGCCTGGGCTGGAGGATCCTCAAAGGGAACTGCACTTTGTGCTGCAGAGGATGCTGAAAATCCTGCCTGGCTTCTGCCAGTCTTGCTGAAGGTTGATTCCTTCCCAAGCCCAAATTTTGCCCATCCATGTGAGGTGCCCCATCAGCTGTGCCACTGGCAGAGAATCTTCTGCACCACCTTGGCCAGTCCTTCCCATCCCATCCCATCCCATCCCATCCCATCCCATCCCATCCCATCCCATCCCAACCCGTCCCGTCCCGTCCCGTCCCGTCCCATCCCATCCCATCCCATCCCATCCCAACCCGTCCCGTCCCGTCCTGTCCCGTCCCGTCCCGTCCCATCCCATCCCATCCCATCCCATCCATCCTTTCCCATCACATTCCTTCCCTTCCCTTCCCTTCCCTTCCCTTCCCTTCCCTTCCCTTCCCTTCCCTTCCCTTCCCTTCCCTTCCCTTCCCTTCCCTTCCCTTCCCTTCCCTTCCCTTCCCTTCCCTTCCCTTCCCTTCCCTTCCCTTCCCTTCCCTTCCCTTCCCTTCCCTTCCCTTCCCTTCCCTTCCCTTCCCTTCCCTTCCCTTCCCTTCCCTTCCCTTCCCTTCCCTTCCCTTCCCTTCCCTTCCCTTCCCTTCCCTTCCCATCCCATCTCCACCTCTCTCCAGTACCATGAGGAGATGATGTCTCCATCAAACCTGCTGAGCGTTTGGACAAAGGTGGTTTTTCCCCAAAACCTGCAGCTTTGGGATGTGGGACTTGCCTGAAGCCCTTGCCTTAGGGAATCACTTGGAGCAGGTGGGAAGAGGTGTCACAACCCCTTCACTCACCACTGGAATGGAAAGTGATGAGCAGGTGGATTCATTTCCTCATTTCTTGACCCAGAGGGACCATCCCTGCCTTTCACAAACTGGAATGAAAAGATGCTGTTCCTTGGCTTGTCCTGATCTTATCCAATGAGTCTTCCATGCCTGGATGAGAGCAACCTCCCTGTCCCTGGCTAACCTGACCATGGATCAGGCAATGTCTATTGAGCAATACAGAATTCCTAAAAGTCCTTTAAGCTGGAAGAGGGGAAATTGAGATGAGATCTTAGGAAGAAATGTTTTCCTGTGAGGGTGGGGAGGCCCTGGCCCAGGTTGCCCAGAGAAGCTGTGGCTGCCCCATCCCTGGAGGTGTTCAAGGCCAGGTTGGATGAGGCTTGGAGCCCCCTGATCCAGTGGGAGGTGTCCTGGGTTGGAACTGGCTGGGCTTTGAGGACCCTTCCAACCCAACCCATTCCATGGTTCTGTAACACTTTATGGCCTTCAGGAGGGACAGAAGTTGTGCCTGAACGTGCTTAGAGCACATCAAACCCCAAGTCTGTCATCTGTGGTGTCTTCATTATGGAGATGTGATGGAAACCTAGAAACAGGGCCCAGCAGAGCCCAGATAGGACAAATGCTCCTTAGGACACAGCTTTTAGAAACACAAGAATCCAGGAGCTGATTTGAAGTAACCCTTTCAACACCCCAACCACGTGTACATCATCAGAACCTGTTGACCACCCCAGGTCCAAGCAGGTTCCTGCTGCTCCCCTGCTTGGTTTGGGTGACAAAACAGTGGTGGGCAACCTCCTGCCGTTGGCCTTAAACTAAGACCTGCCCTTGGGAGAAGCACCAAGGCACCAATGATGTTGTTTTTCACTCAGTAAATGTGTTTTTGGTGAATTAACTGGAATCATCACGATTTGCTCTGCTTGAATTGGCTCTTAATATTTTTCACTGCTGAGATTTGGGAGTGACCAAAGGGACTCGTTCAAGAAAAGCAGTGTTTGTAAGGAATGGAATAGGATAATTCAGTTGGAAGGGACCTACAAGGATCATCCAGTCCAACTGTTGGATCACTTCAGGGCTGACCAAAAGTTAGAGCATGTTGTTGAGGTCGTTGCTGAATCCTGACAGGTTGGGGCATGGACCACCTCCCCAGGAAGCCTCTCCCAGGTCTTGACCACCCTCTCAGTAAGGAAATGCTTCCTTGTGTCCAGCTTGAACTTCCCCTGGTGCAGCTCGGAACCGGGTGTCCTGTCCCTGGGTCCCAGGGAGAAGAGACCAGCACCTCCCTGTCCACCTCCTCAGGAGCTTTGCAGAGCACTGAGGTTGCCCCTGGGTGTCCTTCTCTACCAATGAGACAAAGCCAGAGTGCTCGGCCGCTGCTCACTGGACGTTCCCTGCAGCCCTGTCACCACCTTAGTCATCCTCTTCCACCTTGGAAGGACCTTCTCAAAGAGTGGGGTCCAGCACAGCACGCAGTGCTCCAGGTGAGGCTGCACCAACACTGAATCCAGTGGGACAATCTCCTCTCCTGACCTGTGTTTGATGCCCCCTGGGTGTCATCTGCCCTCTGGGCTGCCAGGAAGCACGTCCAGAGGAGGGCAACCAAGCTGGTGGAGGGGCTGGAGAACAAGTCTTATGAGGAGGCACTGGAGGAACTGGGATTGTTTATCCTGGAGAAGAGGAAGCTGAGGGGAGACCTCATTGCTCTCTGCAGCTCCTGGAAAGGTGGTTGGAGCCAGGTGGGGGTTGGTCTCTTCTCCCAAGCGACAGGAGATGGGATGAGAGGAAATGGCCTCAAGTTGCACCAGAGCAGGGTCTGACTGGATATTAGAAAAAATGTCTTTATAGAAAGAGTGGTGAAGCCCTGGCAGAGGCTGCCCAGGGCAGTGTCATAGAACCATCTGGTTGGAGAAGACCTCTGAGATCATCAAGTCCAACCTTAGCTGTAACCCTGCCCCCAAGAAACTCATCTAACTACCTTCTAAACCCCTCCAGGGATGGGGACTCAACCCCCTCCCTGGGAGCCTCTGCCAGGGCCTGAGAACCCTTTCAGTGATGGACCCTGTCCCTTGGGAGAAGAGACCAACCCCCCCTCCCCACAGCCTCCTCTCAGGCAGTTGTGGACAGGGATGAGGTCTCCCCTCAGCCTCCTCTTCTCCAGAACAAACCCCCCCAGGGCCCTCAGCCCCTCTCACAACCCCTGTTCTCCAGACCCTTCCCCAGCTCCGTTCCCTTCTCCGGATGCTCTCCAGCCCCTCAGTGTCCTTCTTGGAGTGAGGGGCCCAGAACTGCCCCCAGTACTCGAGGTGTGGCCTCCCCAGTGCCCAGTCCAGGGGCACAATCCCCCCCTGCTCCTGCTGCCCACGCTGGGTCTGACACAGCCCAAGATGCCATTGGCCTTCTTGGCCCCCTGGGCCACTGCTGGCTCAGGTTCAGCCCCTGCCAACCAACACCCCCAGGGCCTTCTCCTCCAGGCCCTTTCCAGCCATTCTTCCCCCAGCCTGGAGCTGCAGGGGTTGGTGTGACCCAAGGGCAGGACCCTTGGTCTTGTTGACCCTCATCCCATTGGTCCCAGCCCATGGATCCAGCCTCAGCCTCTTCTCATAAGACTTGTGCCCAGGGCAGTGGTGGAGTCTCCATCCCTGGAGGGGTTCAAAAAACATGTAACTGTGGCACTTCAGGCCATGGATTTGTCAGCACGGTGGGGTTGGGCTCATGGTTGGACTGGATGAGCTTAGAGTCCTTTTCCAACCTTAATGGTTCTATAATTCCATCATTCCAAGCTGACTTCTTGACGTGCCATCAGCTGGGGTGCTGCCAGAGCCAAACTTGGGGCTGACCTTCACTGAATCAGGTCCTGGGGAGCAGTTCCTGCTGGAGATGGGCAGCCCAGGGGAAGAAAGAGCCCAGAGGGACCAGGGAAGAGAGAGCTCTCAGGTCTGGGCACGCTTCTGGCCCTGGTGGGTACCACGGAGCCACCTTTGTGGCGTGGATCTCCCTGTCAGGTGCTGCTGTGCCTGCAGCATCCTCATCCTCAGTGCCAGATCCAGGGGGTGATGCCAGCAGCATGATGGCAGTGGTGTGGCAAAGGCAGAGCCAACACCTCCCAGGGACCTTCCCCTTGGCTTCTGGGGTGCTGCTGGGCCTTTGTCTCCACACCCGTGGTTTTGAGGGGCTTCCAAAGGCTTCCTGGTGATCTGGTTCTTCCAGGGCTTCACCGGAAAGCCGGGAGTACCCAGAGGTGGTGTCCCTGGTGTGAGACAGCTTGGACAGGACATTTTTAAGGCCAGGACGTGGTTACCACAGTCAGATTGCCCAAGCAAAGCTGTTGAGTTAACGTGCTGGCTCCTTGAGAAGCACCAATTACGCTTCCTGAGATTCAAAGTCATGAACTTCTGCAGTGACCGGTAGACCTCCTTGTTAAGAAATTTCACCTCA
The DNA here is from genome assembly GCA_033558185.1 of Dromococcyx pavoninus. Taxonomy (NCBI): domain Eukaryota; kingdom Metazoa; phylum Chordata; class Aves; order Cuculiformes; family Neomorphidae; genus Dromococcyx; species Dromococcyx pavoninus. The sequence continues at coordinate 115,604 of JAUMJL010001139.1, read as the reverse complement.
TTACCAGGAGGAATTCCTGTAATTGAATTCCAAACCTTTTTGATTCAGTTTTGCATTTGCCAATTGGGTAAGAGAACCTCCTTCAATTTGATTTCCTTCCTTGCTAAGCACTTAAAGATGAGTTGTCACTGAATTATGTGCTTCTGTCCCGATGCTTTCCCGACGGCTCTGATCTGGAAATGATGTTGTAGAAGCTCTGGTCCCAAGGTGGTGGTTGTGGTGACTGCTCTGCCTTCACTCCAGGCCTCCCTGAGAGGCAGAGGTCAGGATTCTCAGGTTGTTTAAGGAATATCAGTGTCCTTCTCCTCCATTCAGTCGGCTCCAGACACTGCAGGTTGTCCTGGTTAATATTCCTTGTCTCACTGATTTCTTCTCTCATTGGTATTGAGGCTGTAGGCAGATGGTTGGGCTGTGGATGAGGCTCACCAAGAGCCCCTCCCCACCTTCCTGGAGCCTCTTTCAGTACTGGAAGGCTCCTAGAAGGTCTCCATGGAGCCTTCTCCAGGTTGAACATCCCCAACTCAGTTGAATATTAGGAGAAGGTTCTTCATTCAGAGGGTGGTGGAGCCCTGGAACAGCTCCCCAGGGAAGCAGTCCCAGCCTGACAATATTCCAGCAGGGTTTGGCCAAGGCCCTCAGCCCCACGGGGTGACTGTTGGGGTTGTCCTGTGCAGGGCCAGGAGTTGGACTGGATGGGCCTGGTGGGTCCCTTCCAGCTCAGGACATTCCATGGTTCTATGAACTCTCTCAGCCTGTCCTCATAAGGGAGGTGCTCCAGCTCTCTGATCATCTTCCTCACCTCCTCTGGACTCACTCCAGCAGGTCCATGTCCTCCCTGTGCTCTCACAGCATGGGGTTACTGTAGATGTGGCTTCCAGCCCCCGGGAGGTGCTGTGCCTGAAGTCCTCATCTCACACATCGATAGCGCAGGTGACAACGTCGCCTCTAAGACTGCGTTTCCTCAACTAATTTTATCTGCATTTCCCCATCAGTTTGGATCTTGGATTAACCATAGGAAAACCCATCCTGTCCCTGAGATGACTCTTCTCTGAGCCATGGATTCCTCCATAGGCTCTGGTCAACTCTTCGGAATTGCGCGGCTGTGGGATCGCGGTGAGGGAAGTCCTGGTGGGATGGCTGTGTTGGGAGGTGCTGTGATAACGTGGTTTGCTCACATCAAGCTCCAACTCCAGGCTAGGAAACCAATTAAATCATCATCTGTCCAACTCTGTCCTCCCCAGGGATCAGGACTTCCACTTAACCTTCTCTTCACTTAATTACGATGCAGAGCGAGGAGAGGGCACGGCGTGTCGTGCTGATGCCTCCGGTTTGCGGAGTTCTGAGGAGACTGTGGGTCTCATTCTCATTGTATAAACAATTTGCTCGATGTTCAGAGAGCCTGAGTCTCCCCTTTTCTCATTTTCAGAGGTGCAGGTGTTTCTCATCTTAACCTTTAAGTCCTTCCAGGACTGAAAGGGGCTCCAGGAAAGCTGGGGAGGGGCTCTGGATCAGGGAGTGCAGGGATGGGATGAGGGGGAATGGTTTTAAGCTGCAAGAGGGGAGATTGAGATGAGATCTTAGGAAGAAATGTTTTGCTGTGAGGGTGGGGAGGCCCTGGCACAGGTTGCCCAGAGAAGCTGTGGCTGCCCCATCCCTGGAGGTGTTCAAGACCAGGTTGGATGGGGCTTGGAGCCCCCTGATCCAGTGGGAGGTGTCCCTGCCCATGGCAGGGGGGTTGGAACTGGATGGGCTTTGAGGTCCTTTCCAACCCAACCCATTCCATGATGCCATGATTAACCCTCATACCCTCCTGGGCCTGGGTCTGGGCACCTCTGTTTGCAGCTACACTCTGCACCAAGGTCGTGTTTGGGGTCCTTTGAACTTCAGATTAGTGCAGCGCTGATCCAAAGAGTTGAATTTAGCAGTGGGGGAGTCTTGAAGGATTTGGAGAAATCAAATGTTGCACTGGCATTTCTAAAAATAGGTAGGATGAGTTGTCAACCGGCGCTTCAGCGAAGTTCCATCAAAGGAAGAAGTCGTGGAAAGCTGTCGATGAAAAATATGGAATCATAGAGTGCTGGAATGGGTTGGGTTGGAAAGGACCTCAAAGCCCATCCAGTTCCAACCCCCCTGCCATGGACAGGGACACCTCCCACTGGATCAGGGGGCTCAAAATTGTAAACATCAAACCTGTAAAGAAAGGAATGAAGAAGTGCTCTGGTAAAAGATGGAAATCTTTCTGTCCAGAAATGAAAGAGGATGCAGATCACATTTCCTGGAGTGACTTTGACATCAAAGGAGATGGATGCCCAAGATCATCCAGTGGCTCCAGGGTTAAATCCACTGCTGGTTTAGGGTTGCTTAAGAAACCCATTCTTCTGATAACACCTTTAGAGTGATGGATTACTTATCAGCCCTGGTGATTCCACACATCATTGTCTATCTTGCTAACAAAAAGAAACCCTGCTTTCTCCATACATCAGCTGAGGTGAGAGATGACCTACAGGGACCTTTCTTGAAGGCTCTGGCCCTTGTCATGTGAGATACCTGACAAGATAATTGTGGTTTTTCTACCTTGTTTGCTACAAATAAGGCAAATCATTTGTTCAAACATCACCAGAAGACATTTGGTGTTTGGTTTCTTAGACACTTAGCCTGGACCCTTCCATACATCATCCTCAGAGTTGGCCTTACACGTGCTGAGAGTGTCCTTTTCCCCTTGGCTCTTCTGAATGAAGATGAGGCAGAGAATCCTGCAAGGACCAAAGATACCACGTGAGAACAGACAGCTCCACCAATCCCCCTGAAAAGCCCTGAGGGAGGGAGATTTCAGGTCACTTGGCCCCAAAATGAAGTTCAACGAGGCCAAGCTGAGGTCCTGCAACTGCGTCAGGGCAATCTGAATCACAAATCCAGGTGGAGAATGGATTGGGAGCAGCCCTGGGGAGAAGGACTTGGGGTGATGTTCAGAGAGCCTGAGTCTCCCCTTTTCTCATTTTCAGAGGTGCAGGTGTTTCTCATCTTAACCTTTAAGTCCTTCCAGGACTGAAAGGGGCTCCAGGAAAGCTGGGGAGGGGCTCTGGATCAGGGAGTGCAGGGACAGGATGAGGGGAAGGGTTTTAAGCTGAAAGAGGGGAGATTGAGATGAGATCTTGGGAGGAAATGTTTTGCTGTGAGGGTGGGGAGGCCCTGGCCCAGGTTGCCCAGAGAAGCTGTGGCTGCCCCATCCCTGGAGGTGTTCAAGGCCAGGTTGGATGGTGCTTGGAGCCCCCTGATCCAGTGGGAGATGTCCCTGCCCATGGCAGGGGGCTGGAACTGGATAATCCTTAAGGCCTCTTTCAATCCAAACCATTCTATGAGGTTCTTTCCAACCCAAACTGTCATGGATTCTATGAAAACTGCGAGCTTGGCCAAGGTTTGGGGAGAACATCTCTGGTTTCAATTCCTGGGCTCTGTGGATGTTTGATCCCACTGTTCCATGGAGCTGTGGCCCTGCTGCTGCATCTCTTACCAAGCAGCTTCAGCTTCAGCTTCTCTCCTGCACGTGTGGGCATTGCTTTCTTTGAGGGGGGGACAGGACGAGCTGTTGCAGCCAAGCTCTGTCCTGATCCTGGTGCTGCTTTGCAATCCCTGCTTCAAGCTCTTGTATCAATTACCCCACCCTTCAGAGAAAACAATGCTCTGCAACATCAAATTGACCACCTCCCTGGTATCTTTATGCACTCCAGGAAGGCCACGAGACCTAGAATCATAAAATCCTAGAATCATCTGGCTGGAAAAGACCTCTGAGGTCATCAAGTCCAACCGTCCCTGTCCACTACTAAACCATGTCCTTAAGAGACTCATTCACTGCCTTTAAAACCCCTCCAGGGATGGGCACTCCACCCCCTTCCTGGGAGCCTCTGCCAGGGCCTGAGAACCCTTTCCAGGAAAAACTTTTTCCCAATATCCAACCTAAACGTCCCCTGGTGTAACTTGAGGCCATTCCCTCTCATCCCATCTCCTGTCACTTGGGAGAAGAGACCAACCCCCCCCCCCCCCTCCCCACAGCCTCCTCTCAGGCAGTTGTGGACAGGGATGAGGTCTCCCCTCAGCCTCCTCTTCTCCAGACCAAACCCCCCCAGGGCCCTCAAATGCTCCTCAGAACCCCTGTTCTCCAACCCCTTCCCCAGCCTCGTTGCTCTTCTCTGGATGCTCTCCAACCCTTCAGTGTTCTAAACTTACTGTTTGTGTAGAACAAAGGGGTGGGATAGGCAGTGTCAACCCCACCAGTGCCAGAAGATGTGCATCACACTTTAGGGACCAGTGACAGTGCCATGGTCTTGGCCCTCCACTGGTCAGCAGCCAAAAGGTGGATGTTTCAGGCACAAATATCTTTTGGTGCATGACATAGAATCACAGAATCATGGAATGAGGGGAGCTGGATGGGACCCACCAGGCCCATCCAGTCCAACTCCTGTCCCTGCACAGGACAACCCCAACAGTCACCCCGTGGGGCTGAGGGCCTTGGCCAAACCCTGCTGGAATATTGTCAGGCTGGGACTGCTTCCCTGGGGAGCTGTTCCAGGGCTCCACCACCCTCTGCTCTGCTCTGCTCTGCTCTGGGGGAAGAACCTTCTCCTGGTGTCCAAGCCAACCCTGCCCTGGCCCATCTTCCTGCCCTTCCCTGGGCTCCTGTCCTTGCTCACCAGAGAGAAGAGCTCAGCGCCTGCTCCTCCTCCTCCCCTGCTGAGGAAGCAGCTCTGAGGTCCCCCCTCAGTCTCCTCTTCTCCAGATGAACAGACCCAGTGCCTTCAGCCTCTCCTCATGGGATTTCTCCTCCAGACCCTTCCCCAGCTTTGGGGCCTCCTCTGGACACTCTCCAGGGCTTTGATGCCCTTTGGATCCTGGGGTGCCCCAAACTGCCCCCAATCCTCGAGGTGGGGCCTCCCCAGAGCAGAGCAGAGCGGGACAATCCCCTCCCTGGCCCGGCTGGCGATGCTGGGTTGATGCCCCCCAGGACACGGTTGCCCTCTTGGCTGCCAGGGCTCGCTGGTGGCTCGTGGTCATCCTCCTGATGGTGTAAGGACATTTGCCACAGCCTCACAGTTTTTGAACCCCTCCAGGGATGGAGACTCCACCACTGCCCTGGGCAGCCTCTGCCAGGCCTTCCCCACTCTTTCAGTAAGGCCATTGTTCCCAATATCCAATCTAAACCTCCCTGGTGCATCTCGAGGCCGTTGAGAGATCAGCACCCGCCTCTCTCCAGGTTAAACAGCTCCAGGTCCCTCAGCAGCTCCCACAGCCCCAAATCCTTCTCCAGATTCACTCCAGGCCCTCAGTGTCTTTCTTGGGGCCCAAAACTGAGCACAGTATTCGAGGTGTGGCCAGGGGAGGTTAGGAACCTCTTCCTAACGTCCAAACTAACCCTCCCCTGACCAAACTTCCTGCCATTCCCTTGGGTCCTGCCTTTGGTCGCCAGAGAGGAGAGATCAGTGCCTGCTTCTCCTACCTACTGGGAGATGGATGAGGCTTTAGGGTCCTTGTGGGAGCACAGGTGACTCTGGGAGTCACACTCATGTCCAGGAGGCTCTGGGACTGTCTCAGGTCCTAAGCTGGTGAAAACCATGGACATGTAGGATTAGCTCTGGTTGCTGCGTTGATGTCGAGCTGAGCCTTGCGTGTGTCTTCTTTCTGGACCAATATATTGAGGTTTTCATGGGCTGTTGGACATCCTTTTCCACCTTCTGCTTGCTTTTTTTTTGCCACACAGCCTCAGTCTTCTCTCTTTCTTTGTCTTTTTGTAGCTGAAACCCCAATTGAGGAGTTCACCCCAACCCCAGCCTTCCCAGCGCTCCAGTACCTGGAATCAGTGGATGTGGAAGGGGTCGCTTGGAGAGCAGGGCTTCGCACGGGAGACTTTCTGATTGAGGTGAGCCTGGGTGCCACAGGGAGAGGGAGCAGTGGGTGCCAGCAGCATCTTCCTCTGCAGGACCAGGGCCTGTGTCTTGCAGGAAGCACTTTTGCTTTATAAGGTGTTGTAAGAGCTGGGTATGAATCGTTACTGAAGCACCTGCTGCCTGGTGAGAAAGGTTCTTCAAGTACAACTCGAGAAGATACAGGTTCTCTGTGCTAAAATATGAACTGATGGGTTCCCTCCTGCTGGTTGGAGTTACAGAGGAACTGGAGGTTGGAGAAAGACTCATGAGATGCCCTCTCCAGGGCCCGGTTAGGACTGGTTTGTGCTGATGGTGATCCCAGCTTTGCCCGATGTGGTACAAGTGTTGAGGTCTGTAGAGGAGAATGAAGTTGACCAGGTCCACAGGGCTCTGTCCTTGTGTCTCCCCATTGGTCCTTTCCCTTTCTTGAGAAGGGGACAGTGGAGGCTCTGTGCTGCCTTTGCTCTGCCCTGAGGCCACAGCCAACTGGAGTTTCCTGATGATGTTCCAGTAAAAGAAAAACAAGGATTAGAGTATCTGCTCGTTTTGCATTTGACAATATTCAAGAGGCATTTGGCCAAGGCCCTCAGACACAAGGTATGAATGTTGGGATTGTCCTGTGCAGGGCCAGGAGGTGGACTCGAGGATCCTTGTGGGTCCCTTCCAACTCAGGTCATTCTGTGATTCTGAGTGGCTCGAGGGCTCAGCGAGGTGGAGTAGAGGTGCCATCTCCCAGCACACGGGCAGCAGACTTAGGAGAAGAGCAGAGCAGGGCTCTGAAAGCTGGCTAGCAGGTCTCCTGCAGCTTGGCATTGGGTTTTGTTTGGTTATTGTTTGGATTGGTTATGCCTGGAGCCTCCAGGATGGGTCAGGAGAACGGTGTGTACGTGCTGTGTGGTGCAGAGCATCTGCACGGAGCCGGTGGGAATGCTCAGTGCTGGTGCTTGCTGTCTCTAGACATGTCTCTGGACATCTCTCTAATGAGGAGCAGCTGAGGGACCTGGGGTTGTTTAACCTGGAGAAAAGAAGGCTGAAGGGAGACCTCATCCCTGTCTATACCTTCCTGAAAGGTTGTGGTGAGGTGGTTGTTGGTCTCTTCTCCCAAGGAGCAAGCAATAGGACAAAATGAAATGGCCTCACGTTGTGCCAGGGGAGGTTTAGATTGGGCATCAGGAAAAATTTCTTCACTCAAAGGGTTCTCAGGCCCTGGCAGAGGCTGCCCAGGGAGGGGGTGGAGTCCCCATCCGTGGAGGTGCTCAAAAAACATGTAGGTGTGGCTCTTCAGGACGTGGTTTAGTGGATGTGTTGGTGTTGTGTTGATGGTTGGTCTCAATGTCAAAGGTCTTTTCCAAACGGAATGGGTTTATGATTCTGTGCCAGCTGCTTCTTCTCGTAGAGGATGCAGCAGAGGACATTTTTAAGGAGCAATTTCAAAGAAAGCAGTAAATTTAATGTGTTAATGTTTATAGGGAGACTCCTCGCCACAGGAGGAAAGTGCCAGAGACATTCCTGTGGTGCCTGCAAGGGAAAAATACATTCAGAATCCGTGTCAAATGGGTAAAGTACAAATAGACCAAGCCTACATTTCTTAAAGGCAAAGGAAAGGCTGTTCCAGCTGTGAAATGATCATAGAATCGTTGAGGTTGGAAAAGACCTCTCAGATCATCAAGTTCAACCATCGACACAACCCCACCGTGACTACCGGACCATGTCCTGAAGGGCCACGGCCACAGGTTTTTTTGAACCCTTCCGGGGATGGAGACTCCCCCATTGCCCTGGGAGCCTCTGCCAACGTTTCACCACTCTTTCCATTAGGAAATTTCTCCTGATATCCAATCCAAACCTCCCCCGGTGCAACTTGGGGCCGTTTCCTCTCACCCTATGGCTTGTTTGGTGATGATGATGAAAGAGTTCGTGAATCACTCAGCCAAGAAGCCCTTTTGTAGGGATCCCAGAGAGTTTGTTTGAGATGGAGACACAAAAACTCTCGGTGCAGGAAGGGCCATGACATGAATCCTACCCTTTCCAGGGGAGCAACGGTGGCAGAAGCAGTGGAGTGAAGCCAAATTGGCACCGAAACTGGGGAACAACCATGCCTTGGTTGGGTTGGGAAGGGGACCTTGTGTGAAGGTTGTGATGGGAGGTGTGGTCGTGCTTTGCTGTGTTGTCTGTGGTGTTGGGATGTCTTCTGCAGCCTCTAAAGAAAACCAGTGAAGTGATGATTGCCATAAAACTGCCAAAATCATTACAAAACCGATACTTTTGATGATATGGGGTATTATAAACCTTAAAACCACCTCTGGAGTGAGGACAGGCTGAGAGAGTTGGGGTTGTTCAGCCTGGAGAAGAGAAGGCTTCAGGGAGACCTTCTAGCAGCCTCCCAGGACTGAAAGGAGCTCCAGGAAAGGTGGGGAGGGACTTTTTCCAAGGGCCTGGAGTGACAGGAATGCATTTAAATTGGAAGGGGGAAGATTTAGATTGGATATTAGGAAGAAATTCTTCACAATGAGGTGGGGAGGCCCTGGCCCAGGTTGCCCAGGGAAGCTGTGGCTGCCCCATCCCTGGAGGTGTTGAAGGCCAGGTTGGATGGGGCTTGGAGCCCCCTGATCCAGTGGGAGGTGTCCCTGCCCATGGCAGGGGGTTGGAAATGGATGGGCTTTGAGGTTCCTCCCACATCAAACCTTTCTAATGATTCTGTGATTACAATGCAAGGAAGGAATTCCCAATGCATCTAAATCCATGTGGGGTGCGAGGACCAGGTTGGTGTGGGAGTGGAGCAACCTCGTCCTGGCTTGAATTCCCCCCCCCCCCCCCCCCCCATTCCTGTTTGGATGTGATGTTCAGCTGCAGAATGGATGCATTTTGCTGCTAACCTGCTCTCAGCAGGTTACCATCTCCTTTGGATCCGCTGGCTGAGCTGACTTCCCCTCCGGCTGCGGGATCATTAAATCTATGGCAGGCAGAGCAATAATCATGTGTGGTTTCCTTGGGAAGGGAAGGTGGAGGTGGGTTTTGAATGAGCACAGCAGCTTTGCTGCAATGTAAAGCCACATCCCGAGGGCAACAGTCAGAAAGGGAGATGTTGTGATAGAGCTTGAAGCCTTGTACAGGTCTCTGGGCTTGTCTTCGTCAGCCTGTCTGCTGGATTAAAGATGTGTTACATTGAAATGGAAGGTGCATGGGCATTTGAAGCTTGAGACTTCATTTTTAGCCTTGTAAGTTGTAGCCTGAGACCACTGCTTGCTGAAATTAATCTTTAGCCTTTAAGGAAGATGGAGATGAATGTGGAGGCAGCCAGGAGCACCTAAGGTGCTTTCACACTGGAGTTAGAATATTCCAATGAAGAGTGCAGGTGGGAAGCTCTCAGAGGTGTTTGCAGGTGGAGAAGTGAAGGCCCTCAGAGGTGTTTGCAGGTGGAGAAGTGAAGGCTGGCCTTGCCCAGTGGTGGGGAAGAGCTCCTCCAGTACCACAAACTGTCTCTTTCTTGCAAGGACCAGGTGTCAGGCACGCTGCTTGGAGCTTCAAGCAAGCCTTGACGTGTCCTGGTCTTCCTCACACAAATTCAGCAATCAAATCGGCTTCTGAAGCTGGGAGAGGGGTGGCTGGCCTTGGGTGCTGGAGGTGGTCCTGTGGCTGCTCCGGCAGTTCTGTTGCTCCGGCCGGATCTATCCCGGGACCGCTAGGGAGGCCAGGTCTACCCCGGGGTTGTTAGGGAGGCCAGGTCTACCCCAGGGTCGCTAGGGAGGCCAGGTCTACCCTAGGCTGTTAGGGAGGCCAGGTCTACCCTAGGCTGTTAGGGAGGCCAGGTCTACCCCAGGAACTGTCAGGCCAAGTTACCCCAGGGCTGTTGGGGAGGCCAAGTCTACCCCAGGGCTGCCAGTGTAGCCATTTATCCTGGGAAATACCAGGGAGTCCAAGTCTACCCTGAGGACCACCAGGAAGGAGAGGTCTGTTGCTCCAAGAGGCTCCCCATTGGGGAAAGGAGTGAGATGTGTTTCTGTTGGCACTGGCAGGAGCTGGCAGAGCTGGTGTAACCAGCTGGATATACCTGGGAACCCAGCTGATGGGGATTTGAGAGTGGCAGCAGAGACCATCCAGAGAAGGGAGTCAGCAGTGGAGAATGCCTCAAAGGGAAGGCATTTAGCATTGTGGCTTTTTGAATGATAAATACCAACACACAACAACTGTACCGTGTGTCCTGGTCCCTGCTCAAGCCTTGGTGTGCCACACTGCTTCCCCAGTCTTTTTAGCCTTTCATTTCTCACCAGCACCTTCCACCTGGATAGGAGACCTTGACACCGATCAGGTCATCAGTCATTGCTCTTCTGCTCCATTATGACTACTCTGTTACCTGGAAACCTGCATTCAGTTCTGGAGTCCTCAGCATAGGAAGCACAGGAATGTGTTGGAGCAAGTCCAAAGGAAGGCACGGAGATGATCTGAGGGCTGGAGCACCTCAGGTACAAGGACAGGCTGAGAGAGTTGGGTTTGTTCAGCCTAGAGAAGAGAAAGCTCGAGAGGACATTAGAGCGCCTTCCACTACTGAAAGGAGCTCCAGGAAAGCTGGGGAGGGGCTCTTGATCAGGGAATACAGGGATGGGATGATGGGGAAGGGTTTTCAGCTGGAAGAGGGGAGATGGAGATGAGATCTTAGGAAGAAATGTTTTCGTGTGAAGGTGGTGAGGCCCTGGCCCAGGTTGCCCAGAGAAGCTGTGGCTGCCCCATCCCTGGAGGTGTTCAAGGCCAGGTTGAATGGGGCTTGGAGCTCCCTGATCCAGTGGGAGGTGTCCCTGCCCATGGCAGGGGGGTTGGACCTGGATGGGCTTTGAGGTCCCTTTCAGCCCAAACCATTCTCTGATTCTGTGATTGTGTCGAGGAGCCTTTGATCAGCCTTGAGTCGTTGTAGATTGAAAAACTTTATAACTCTCAATAAATTCAGTGGGGTTTAATGAATTCCTCCAGATTTATACAGCTTCAGAAACACACTCCATCTCAAATTCACTAATGTGTGCAATTCTAAGAGAAAGGAAGAAAGAAAAGAAGGAGGGAAGAAAAAAAAGGAGGGGGGGAATGACAGTTTATTAAGTCTTGATTTAACAGGAAATAGATCTATTAAATCACTTCAGCATTTTGCTGTTTTTACTTGATTGATTTGGGGCAATTCTGTAGAAGAACTCTTGGGCTGGGAGCTCAGGGGTTGGGCAAGCACCTTCTGTCAAAAATTTGGGGTCACCCCTTTTAATGTGGGTGGGGTAAAAGAGTCCAAAATGGGATTTCATCCCCAAGGAAGAGACAGACTTGAAATGGTCAAAGTGCATTCTAGGATGTCCCACAATGGACACTGCTTGATGCTGAGATGACCTGGGACATATTGATTATCCACAAGGTGAAAAATCCCACTTGTCAAAAGATTTGCCACAAAGAGGAAGGTTTTTCTGTGGAATAAACACACAGAGGTTCTCAACTCCCTTTTCCCAATCCAGGAGGAAAATAAGGGGAGAAGGACAAGAGGAAATGGCCTCAAGGGCAGGTTCAGAGTGGATATTAGGAAAAAATTCCTCACCAAAAGGGTTCTCAGGTCCTGGCAGAGGCTCCCAGGGAGGTGGTGGAGTCCCCATCCCTGGAGGGGTTTTAGAGACAGGCTGATGAGCTCTTTAGGGATCTGGTTTATTAAGGAGACAGGCACGGTTGGACTCGATGATCTCAACAGAAAGAGCTGCTTGGAGGCTGCCCTGCTCCCTCACGCCTCTCCACCTCCTCCTGGCTCCTCCCTCATCCTGGCTCCTCCCTCCGAGCTGTGACAGAGGGAGCCTGGAGCTGCGGAGAGGAGCAGCCTCGGTCCTGCAATGCCACCTATCACCAGAAATTCCAGCATCAGAAAAAATCATGTTTAAAATTTCACCCTTACAGCTCCTTCCAGGAGCCAAGTCCTCAATCTTCTCCATCTTTGCAGCTCTGAAGTTCCATAATAGACTGGAATATCTGGCCCTTGCTCTCCATCCACAGAAGGATGTTGTCTTCTTTTTCCTCACCTTCTGGGCTTGTTGCTTTTTTCTTCTCCAGACCCTCTCTCTGGGCAGGTCTGGACACTCAAGACTTCATATCAAAGTGAAGAGATTCATTTTTTTAATCCCAACAAACCATGTTTACAGCTGGACTCGATGATCTTTAAGAGCTTTTCCACCCTAAATAGTTCTGTGATTCCGTGCAGAGTGGTCATTGGTGACAGATCTCCTGCTTGTTGTGTTGACTCGACCCCTGCTTGCTGCAATGTATTTTGGGGGGGAATCTGACCCAAATTTTATGACTATTTAAGGTTTTACCCACTAAGTTGTCACCTTAAAGGGGAACTGTCGGATGCCCAGACCTGATGGTCCTGACCCCTGCTTGGAGGGAGGAAGTTCTGCCTTGAGGAGAGCAAAGCCTGGAAGGCAGGAGGGGTGCCCAGATCATTTTGCCTATCACACAGGCAGGGCAGAGGGATGCCTCGTGCACCACTTTCCTCCACGTGCCCATCTCCATTAGGAGCCTGGACAGGGGGTTCCTGCTTAACTCCTGTGCTTTGAGCTGGCTGAGGGTGGCAAATGGGCAGAACGTGGGCCAGGAGATCCAGCCAAGCTTCTTGTGTTGTCATGGGATCCTTCAGCATTTTCCCAGGGACAGAACAAGAGGACCTGGGCTCAGGCTTCATCAGGGGAGGTTTAGGCTTGATATTAGGAAAAGATTCCTCACTGAAAGGGTGATTGGCCATTGGAATGATCTGCACAGGGAGATGGTGGAGTCATCGTCCCTGGAGGACTTTAAAAGCAGATTGGATGAGGCACAGGAGAACGAAACTCTTCCTGAACACAATTCTTTCATTTGGAGATTCAGTTTTTTGGAGGTGATTCTGAGCATGTTTTTTCCGTGGTCTCAAGAAGAGGTCTCGTTCATTTCCCCATCTCCAGGGTTCTCATTGCAATCCCTCCATCTCACAGAAGATACCGGCTGAACATGAGCCAGCAGCGTGTCCAGGTGGCCGAGAAGGCCAACAGCATCCTGGCTTGGATCAAAAGTCTTTTGGTCAGCAGGACCAGGGAAATGATTGTGCCCCTGTATTTGACATTGGTGAGGCCACACCTGAATCCTGGGCTCAGTTCTGGACCCCTCACTCCAAGAAAGACCTTGAGGGGCTGGAGAGCGTCCAGAGAAGGGAACGGAGCTGGGGAAGGGGCTGGAGAACAAGTCCTGTGAGGAGCAACTGAAGGACCTGGGGTTGTTTATCCTGGAGAAGAGGAGGCTGAGGGGAGACCTCATCACTCTGTGCAACTCCCCAGAAGAAGGTTGTAGCGAGGTGGAGGTTGGTGTCTTCTCCCAAGGAATAAGTGATAGGACAAGAGGAAACAGCCTCAAGTTGCACCAGGGGAGGTTCAGATTGGATATTAGGAAAAACATCTTTACTGACAGAGTGGTGAAGCCCTGGAAGAGGCTCCCCAGGCCATTGGTGGAGTCCTCATCCCTGGAGGTGTCAAAAGCCATGTGCCTGTGGAACTTCAGGACATGGTTTAGTCGACACAGAGGCATTGGACTGGATGCTCTTAAAGGTCTTACCCAACCTTAATGGTTCTATGATTTTTCTCACTTCCCCCATCACTGCATCCACCTCTCTTTGGCTGCTGAGGGCACTTCTACAGCAGCTCCACTCTCCCAGATGTTTTTATTGGCTGTCTCTGGAAACTGTTCAGCTTTTTACTCAGTGGCCTGGATGTCAGGTGGCTCTGAGGTCAGTTCATTTCCTCCTACAGAAGGGCAATTAGCAGATAGGTTTCCCCAACTTGGTGGACTTTACTTTCAGCCTGAGATATGGTCAAATTGAGAGCAGCCCTGAGGAGAAGGACTTGGGGTGCTGGGGGAGGAGAAGCTCCACAGGAGCCACAACGAGCGCTCCCAGCCCAGAAACCCCCCGTGTCCTGGGCTGCACCCAGAGCAGTGGGAGCAGAGGGGAGGGAGGGGGTTCTGCCCCTCTGGAATCCCCAACAGCAGAAGGAGATGGAACTGTTGGAGCGGATCCAGAGGAGGCCACGGAGATGATCCAAGGGCTGGAGCCCCTCTGCTGTGAGGACAGGCTGGGAGAGTTGGGGTTGTTCATCCTGGAGAGGAGAAGGCTCTGGGGGGACCTTAGAGCAGCCTCCCAGGACTGAAAGGGGCTCCAGGAAAGCTGGGGAGGGGCTTTTTCCAATGGCCTGCAGTGATAGGATGAGGAGGAACGACTTTAAACTGGAAGGGGGAGATTGAGATTGGACATTGGGAAGAAATTCTTCACTCTGAGGGTGGGGAGGCCCTGTTCCAGGTTGCCCAGAGAAGCTGTGGCTGCCCCATCCCTGGAGGTGTTGAAGGCCAGGTTGGATGGGGCTTGGAGCCCCCTGATCCAGTGGAACCCAAATCTATGGTTTCAGTGTCAAACAGTAATTTATTGATGGAAAAGCCCTCCAAGATCACCAGAGAGCCCTGAGAAGGAGCGATGGGACAATATTGTCTCCACTTTCCACTTGGAAACTGTACTGAGTTCAGGGTGCTATGAGAAAATCCCTCCAGTTTGGAATGTCTGAAGACTCATTATAACTGGGACACAAGTTCCTACAATGGATAAGGATCTATCATAGCATCTTCCTCCACGTCTTCTGCGTTGTTGATGAGGATGCTGAACAGGATTGGCCCCAGGATGGGCCCCTGGAGCCCTCTGCTCCTTGCCAAGCGCCTCCTCATTAATCTCTAACCTTTCCTGGTTGTCCATGCATGGTCATAGACTCACGGAATCATTGAGGTTGGAAAAGATGTCTAAGATCATCCAGTCCAACCATCAGCCCAACCCCACCGTGGCTGCTGAACCATGGCCTGAAGTGCCACACCTACATATTTTTTGAACCCCAAAACTCCACCACTGCCCTGCTCCAGAGCTCCTCAGAGTCCAAAGGGGAATGCTGTGTGAGGTCAGAAGCTCTGCTGGAGTCATGGTGTGTCACATCCACCACCCCACCCTTGCCCACAGAACCATTAACAGGGCGTTTGGTCACAGAAAACAGCTGTTTTGGTCAAGTTTGGTGTTGGGAAATCCATATTGGCTGTTCCTGGTTGCCTTAGAATCATAGAATGACCCAAAAGGATCATCGGGTCCAACTCCTGTCCCTACATAGGACACTCCCAACACTCACCCCGTGGGGCTGAGGGCATTGTCCAAATCCTTCTGGAATGCTGGCAGAGTGGGTGCTGGGACTGCTTCCCTGGGGAGCTGTTCCAGTGCTCCACCACCCTCTGGGGGAAGAACCTCTTCCTAATATCCAATCTAACCCTGGCCCATCTTCTTGCCATCCCCTCGGGTCCTTCTTCTCCTTCTTGTGCACAAAGACAATGTGCTTTGTGGCCTTAATGGGGCTGAGAGAGAGCTGACTCTCTTTCCCTTCCCAAAGGTATCAAATTAGGGACCAGTTGGCAGGGACCTTCCAAACCCCCCTGATTTTGGACAAGGAATCGACAGCAACCTCGTGATCCCACCAGGCCCAGGAACCTGGTTGCAGCAGCTCTTTTAAGAAGTCCTTAACTCTTGCTTCCTTCACTCCTGGCTATTTATGTTGTCCACCACCTTCCAAGGTCTGGAAGGATGATTTTTCCATGAAGATGGGGATAGAAGACAAAGTTAAGCACTTGGATCGTGTTTGTGGCTGATTTCTCATCAGCAGATTCACATTTTCCCTGAACTTCCTTTTGGTGCCAGTGTACCACAAGAAATCCTTGTTCTGCTTCATGTCTTTTCATAGCTGTTGCTCCAGCTGGGATTTGGCCTTCACAACATTTTTCCAGCAGGGATTTTACTGGGTTGGTGCCTGTTGCTGGTTTTCTGTCTCGCGTGAGCTCTTTGCGTTTAGTTCATTTCCAGGATCACAGAATGGGTTGGGTTGGAAAGGACCTCAAAGCCCATCCAGTCCCACCCCCAGCCATGGGCAGGGACACCTCCCACTGGATCAGGGGGCTCCAAGCCCCATCCAACCTGGCCTTGAACACCTCCAGGGATGGGGCAGCCACAGCTTCTCTGGGCAACCTGGGCCAGGGCCTCCCCACCCTCACAGGAAAACATTTCCTCCTAAGATCTCATCTCAATCTCCCCTCTTTCAGCTTAAAACCCTTCCCCTCATCCCATCCCTGCACTCCCTGATCCAGAGCCCCTCCCCAGCTTTTCTGGAGCCTCTTTCAGTACTGGAAGGGACCTGGTCAGGCTGGAGAGGTGGAGCTGTGGGAACCTCATGCAGTTCAGCAAGGCCAAGGGCAAGGTGCTGCACCTGGGTTGGGGCAAACCCAAGTACAAATCCAGGCTGGGTGGAGAATGGATTGGAAGAAGCCCTGAGGAGAAGGACTTGGGGTGCTGGGAGAGGAGAAGCTCAACATGAGCCCCAACGAGCGCTCCCAGCCCAGAAACCCCCCGTATCCTGGGCTGCACCCAGAGCAGTGGGAGCAGAGGGGAGGGAGGGGGTTCTGCCCCTCTGCTCCGCTCTGGGGAGACCCCACCTGGAGCCCTGGGGCCAGCTCTGGGGTCTCCAACATAAGAAGAACATGGACCTAACAGACCTGCTCTAACTGAGTGGGTCCAGAGGAGGCCATGGAGATGATCCAAGGGCTGGAGCCCCTCTGCTGTGAGGACAGGCTGGGAGAGTTGGGGTTGTTCAGCCTGGAGAGGAGAAGACTCTGGGGGGACCTTAGAGCAGCCTCCCAGGACTGAAAGGGGCTCCAGGAAAGCTGGGGAGGGATTGTGGATCAGGGAATGCAGGGATGGGGTGAGAGGGGATGGTTTAAGCTGCAAGAGAGGAGATTGAGATGAGATCTTGGGAAGAAATTCTTTGCTCTAAGGGTGGGGAGGCCCTGGCACAGGTTGCCCAGAGAAGTCATGGATTCCTCATCCCTGGAGGTTTTCAAGGCCAGGCTGGATGGGGCTTGGAGCCCCTTGATCCAGTGGGAGGTGTCCCTGCCCATGGCAGGGGGGATTGAACTGGGTGGGCTTTGGGGTCCTTTCGAAACCAAACCCCTCCATGATTCTATGACTTCTGGACATTGATGCAAATACAGATATAAATTTGGGGATAGTTTTGTTATTTCCGTCTATATTATAGAGTTGTACAAAAGCATTGCCAGAAGAGAAGAACATTGCACTGAACAATTGACCTTCCAGAGCAGTGGGGTGTGTGGGCACGTGAGGATGCTCTTGGAAGGTGTCTGTGTTGGTGCCCAAGGAGGTCCCACCAACCTCCTTTCCTGGTGGGTGAGAGGGAAACCTGCTGCAGCCAGGGTTCCTCCAGGAGGGGAAGGGTTCCTGAACATCTCTGTTGCCTCTACTGAGATGATGTGAGCTGGTATTAATTTCATTTGATAGATTCAAAGAGTGAGAATTGATGGCTCTAATGACACACCCAGGTGTAGCAGCAGATCTCGTGGCTGTGCTCATCACGTGCAGAAGGTGTCAGCAACCCATCAGTATCTCCTGAGGAGGAGAAATTGCCCTTTTCCTGAACCTCAGAGCTTCTGCTATTTGGGAATTTACGTAATTAAAGCAATCTAAGGATTATTTGAGGATGTGCTGCTAAACAGGGTCCAAAAATCAGGGTGGGGGGAAATCTGCTGGGCAAGACATCACCCACTTCGTTGAGGGAGTGAAGGAGCAGATCAATATTGAGTAGAGACTCTTGTAGCCCCTTCTTATTGGAAAGGTTAGCAAGTGAAGGAGAAAGGAATATGGTTAATTCGAGCTAACGTGTGTAGGAGGTTGATAAGAGGAGCCAGAGGAAATATCAAAGGCCAATATGGAAAGAGAATATGGAATTTTAGAGCTTTGGAAAGTAAAACAACAAAAAAAAAGAGTCTGGTGGGGATCCATTTCTATATGGAAATGATAAAATTGTATATTCTGGTGCAGAAAAAAGAAGAAGGAGAAGGCAGAAATGTTCTGTGCTGAGCTTGGAACAAATCAGGAGGATGTATCGACCCATATGATGGGCTTGGAACAGAAAGTTTCCCAGCTGTAACCAAGGAGAAAGTGAGATAGTATTTGCTAAAAATAAAGATACTCAAATTAACAGGCTTGAATAACATCTCCCCAAATGAGAGGAGCCTGAACAGATCCTCCTAATCCTGCTCCTCCGTGGGATTCGGGAGAGCTGGGAGGGGGCTGCTGCCCCTCAGGTATTCTGGGGGGGTGGAAGAGGTGATGAGGGGAACACCTCGTTACGAAGAGAGAGTAATCACCAGAGAATTAGGGAATGGAAATCACTGAATCATGGAATGGCCTGGTTGGAAAAGACCTTTGAGATCAGCGAGTCCAACCGTCCCTGTCCTCTACTAAACCAGATCCCTGAGCACCTCATCCACCCATCTTTTAAACCCCTCCAGGGATGGGGACTCCACCCCCTCCCTGGGAGCCTCTGCCAGGGCCTGAGAACCCTTTCAGTAAAGACATTTTTCCTAATATCCCACTGAATCCTTCCCTGGCACAACTTGAGGCCATTCGAAATTGCAGCTTCCTCAGCTCAGTGCTGGGTGAGGTAACAAAGCAATTAATTTAGAGCACAAACAAGGCATCAAAGAATGGAAAATCCATATCCTACCGTGTGGATCCATGGAAGGAGGAAGCAAACCTGCTGTCTGTTCCTGACAGCGTTGTAGACCTGGTTAAAGTGAGGACTGTGCAGAGCAGGCTCTGACTGCCTTAATAACCAAGTGGCTTCTGTACAAATAACCTTACAATAATGGGAATTATTGGAATGGACGTGGCTGAGGACCATTACAGAGCCATGGGGGCACGAGTTGCAGGAAGCAGGTGCTAAAGAGAAGGGACCAGTGTGGAGAAACATCTCCAGCAAAGCTGGGGGAGAAGGAGCTCAACATGAGCCCCAACGAGCGCTCCCAGCTCAGAACCCCCCCGTGTCCTGGGCTGCACCCAGAGCAGTGGGAGCAGAGGGGAGGGAGGGGGTTCTGCCCCTCTGCTCCACTCTGGGGAGACCCCACCTGGAGCCCTGGGTCCAGTTTCGGAGTCCCCAACAGCAGAAGGAGATGGAGCTGTTGGAGAGGGTCCAGAGGAGGCCACAGAGATGATCCAAGGGCTGGAGAACCTCTGCTGTGAGGACAGGCTGGGAGAGTTGGGGTTGTTCAGCCTGAAGGGGAGAAGGCTCTGAGGGGACCTTCTAGAAGTCTTCCAGTACTGAAAGGGACGGCAAGACAGCTGGGGAGGGGCTCTGGATCAGGGAGTGCAGGGATGGGATGAGGGGAAATGGTTTTAAGCTGCAAGAGGGGAGATTGAGATGAGATCTTTGGGAGAAATGTTCTCCTGTGAGGGTGGGGAGGCCCTGGCCCAGGTTGCCCAGAGAAGCTGTGGCTGCCCCATCCCTGGAGGTGTTCAAGGCCAGATTGGAAGGGGCTTGGAGCCCCCTGATCCAGTGGGAGGTGTCCCTGCCCATGGCAGGAGTGACCTTTGAAGTCTCTTCCAACCCAAACCATTCTGTGCTCTTCCATCAGTGTTTCAAAACGGTGCCAACCCCCCCTGCTTTTGAGAATCACAAGTGCAGCAGGAAACCAGCCAAGAGTGAAGTGACCGCTGCACCATGGTCGGCCTTTCGTGCTGAAGGGGTTTTATTCCCCAGGGCTCAGTGCTGGGGCCAGTCCTGTTCAATATCTTGATCAATGATCTGGATGAAGGGATCGAGGGCACCCGGAGAGAGTTTGGGGATGGCAGCGAGCTGGGTGGAAGTGTGGATCTGCTTGAAGGAAGGGAGGGTGTGCAGAGGGACCTGGAGAACCTGGATCCATGGGCTGGAGGGCAGGAAGGGTGTGCAGAGGGACCTGGAGAACCTGGATCCATGGGCTGGAGGGCAGGAAGGGTGTGCAGAGGGACCTGGAGAACCTGGATCCATGGGCTGGAGGGCAGGAAGGGTGTGCAGAGGGACCTGGAGAACCTGGATCAATGGGCTGGAGGGCAGGAAGGGTGTGCAGAGGGACCTGGAGAACCTGGATCCATGGGCTGGAGGGCAGGAAGGGTGTGCAGAGGGACCTGGAGAACCTGGATCCATGGGCTGGAGGACAGGAAGGGTGTGCAGAGGGACCTGGAGAACCTGGATCCATGGGCTGGAGGGCAGGAAGGGTGTGCAGAGGGACCTGGAGAACCTGGATCCATGGGCTGAGACCAACGGGATGAGGGTCAAAAAGTCCAAATGCTGAGTCCTGCCCTTGGGTCACACCAACCCCTGCAGCTCCAGGCTTGGGGAAGAGTGTCTGGAAAGGCCCTGGAGGAGAAGAACCTGGGGGTGTTGGTTGGCAGGGGCTGACCCTGAGCCAGCAGTGGCCCAGGGGGCCAAGAAGGCCAATGGCATCTTGGGCTGTGTCAGACCCAGCGTGGGCAGCAGGAGCAGGGGGTGATTGTGCCCCTGGACTGGGCACTGGGGAGGCCACACCTCGAGTACTGGGGGCAGTTCTGGGCCCCTCAGGACAAGAAGGACATTGAGGGGTTGGAGAGCGTCCAGAGAAGGGAATGGAGCTGGGGAAGGGGCTGGAGAACAAGTCCTACAAGGAGTGGCTGAGGGATCTGGGGTTGTTTAGTTTGGAGAAGAGGAGGCTGAGGGGAGACCTCATCCCTGTCCACAACTGCCTGGGAGGGGCTGTGGCAGAGCCAGTGTTGATCTCTTCTCTCCAGTGACAGGGGATGGGACAAGGGTTGTGCCATGAGTTGTGCCAGGGGAGGTTCATACAGGATATTGGGAAGAATTTCTTTACTGAAAGGGTTCTGAGGCCCTGGCAGAGGCTGCCCAGGGAGGGGGTGGAGTTCCCATCCCTGGAGGGGTTTAAAAGACGGGTGGATGAGTTTTTGAGGGACAGGGTTTAGTGTGCGGTTGGACTCGATTATCTGAAAGATCTTTTCCAACTGGAAAATTCTATGATTCTATGATGATTCCAGCAGACCCTGCAAGGTGATGTGTCCACAAGCAAAAAATGTGGGTTATAGGATGTGAAATTACCCTGGGAAGATGGATCTCAGCAAAGGACATGGGTTTCTCCAACATAATTGTGTTGGCATGAGTTGACTGTGTAGGACGTGGCAGAGGGGTTTTGTGCCTGTAAAGGACAAACTTCCAGAGCTACACGAAGCTGCACTCACTTTGTGCAAGTTGGACGTTCTCACCACGAGATGGATCTGGAGTTGCTGAGCAGAATCCTAAAAGGGCCTGAAAAATGATTCATGAGCTCAAAAATAAAAGGTTTGAAGCTAAGGAGTCCATGGTGCTCAGCGTATTGATCCGGGCAGTAGCTCTGGTGAGATGTGTCACCACTTGGCGTGGAAGGAGGCAGCTGAGTAGATCTCATTCCATGTAGAGAAGATCCCATGGAAAACCACAGCCATGGATTTTAGTGAAATCCCAGTTTGAAGCATTTCTGCACCGGTACCTCCGATGCCCAGAGGATGAGATTGCTTGGGAGAGGTGGGAAAGACAGTTTGGAGCTCAGGTTTCTCAGGGTCTGGCTTATCACAGGATGGGAGAGGTCATCGAGTCCAACCTTAAGATCATCAATCACAGAATCATTAAGGTTGGAAAAGACCTCTAAAATCATCCAGTCCAACCATCAGCCCAATCCCACTTTGCCTACTAAACCATGGCCCAAAGGGTCACACGGTTTTTGAACCCCTCCAGGGATGGAGATTCCACCACTGCCCTGGGCAACCTCTTCCAGCACCTCTTCACCACTCTTCCCATAATGAATTTTTTCCCAATATCCAGTCTCAGCCTCCCCTGGCGCAACTTGAGGTCGTTTCCACTCATCCTATGACTTCTTACTTGGGAGAAGAGACCTGCAACCTCCTTTCACTGAGCTGTGGAGAGCTTTCAGGTAGCTGCAGAGAGCAATCTTGCAACCTCTCTCCAGCTGGAGTGCGTTGAGATGCTCCAAGGGTGAAGTTGAGCATCAGAAATCCAGAAAGCTCTGCTCTCTGGAGTGACTTACAGGGGTTTTCCTGCTGGTGAAGAGGTTCTCCTTGTGGTCTGTGCTCATCCTGGTTGATGGATCCATTATTCTCCTGGTTGGTGGCAATAATGGAGCTCAGAACAAACTTAATTCAGGCTTCAGAGGTTGTATTCCTCAAAGTAACTTCCTGTTCCTGGGAATGTTGGTGATTCAGGTGATTCTTTGTCAGGTTACCCCTCATGTCCAGACAGACACCACGTCCTGAAGGTACAGACAGACACCAGGTTATGTCTAAACCTGGTTCTTTCAGTCTGAATTGGAACTCAGCCCTTCTCTAGTTTCCATTCCTCAAAGCTGCTCCTCTCTGGTGAACATCATTTGGGTATTGAAGTGTCCAGAGAGGACCCCAATGTGTCTGCTGAAGCTTCAGGGGTGGTACCTTTCTCCTCCTTCCACAATCACACACTGCATTGTCACAGGTCACCATTGAAAGATTCCATCCTTGCATGGGGACAGAGATTCCTGTTCTTCTTTTCCCACAATCTGACTTCAGCTGGGAACACTTTCTTTGTCCCAGCGCTGCTGGCACCACCCTCAGGACCTCATGGAGGCACCACAGACCCTCCACAGAGGTGGCATCTCCTACCCCCAGGGCAGGGTTGGCTTGGACACCAGGAGAAGGTTCTTCCCCCAGAGCAGAGCAGAGCAGAGCAGAGGGTGGTGGAGCCCTGGAACAGCTCCCCAGGGAAGCAGTCCCAGCCTGACAATATTCCAGCAGGGTTTGGCCAAGGCCCTCAGCCCCACGGGGTGACTGTTGGGGTTGTGCTGTGCAGGGCCAGGAGTTGGACTGGATGGGCCTGGTGGGTCCCTTCCAGCTCAGGACAGTCCATGATTCTTTATTGCTGTATCAAAACCAGTCACGTTTCCACCACTGCCTGTCTGATCTTTCTCATTCCAACACCTCTCTGTTTGAAGTCCAGCAGCTCTTTGGAGTGTTTAATACAACGGGAAGGACTCCCAGCCACTGCTCTCCTTGAAGATTCATCTCTGCACTTCAAAGAGTGGGACCAAAAGCCCATTTGTGTGTGTGTGTGGCTCAGGCAGTTCCCCCCGTGCAGCTCGAACGTCATCAGAGAGCCCCAGGAGCTCCTCCACACCCAGGGCTTCTCAGAGAGATGCAAAAGTTTGCTTTGTTCATTTTGCTGCCTCCTTTTTTGTTGTTTTTTTAAGTCTAAGAGCTTTTCTTCCTCCTGAGGGAGGTGGCATTGTACTCCCGAGGGCACAGGTAGGGTCATGGAATCGTTAAGCTTGGAAAAGACCTCTGAGACCACCCTTTTCAACCATCAGCCCAACCCCACCATGTCTGCTAAACCCTGTCCCCAAGAGCCATTACCACATGGTTCTTGAATCCCTCCAGGCCTGGGGGCTCCAACACTGCCCTGGGCAGCCTCTTCCTGGATCCATGGGCTGAGACCAACAGGATGAGGGTCAACAAGGCCAAGTGCTGAGTCCTGCTCTTGGGACACAACAACTCCCTGTAGCTCCAGGCCTGGGGAAGAGAGGCTGGAAAGGCCCTGGAGGAGAAGGCCCTGGGGGTGTTGGTTGGCAGGGACTGAACCTGAGCCAGCAGTGGCCCAGGGGGCCAAGAAGGCCAATGGCATCTTGGGCTGTGTCAGACCCAGCGTGGGCAGCAGGAGCAGGGGGTGATTGTGCCCCTGGACTGGGCACTGGGGAGGCCACACCTCGAGTACTGGGGTCAGTTCTGGGCCCCTCAGGACAAGAAGGACATTGAGGGGTTGGAGAGCGTCCAGAGAAGGGAACGGAGCTGGGAAGGGTCTGGAGAACAGAGGTTGTGGAAGGGGCTGAGGGCCCTGGGGGGGGTTGTTCTGGAGAAGAGGAGGCTGAGGGGAGACCTCATCCCTGTCCACAACTGCCTGAGAGGAGGCTGTGGGGAGGGGGGGTTGGTCTCTTCTCTCAAGGGACAGGAGATGGGATGAGAGGGAATGGCCTCAAGTTGCCCCAGGGCAGGGTCAGATTGGGCATCAGGAAGGATTCCTTCCTGGAAAGGGTTCTCAGGCTCTGGCAGAGGCTGCCCAGGGAGGGGGTGGAGTCCCCATCATGGAGGGGTTTAGAAGGCAGGTGGATGAGTTTCTTAGGGATATAGTTTAGTGAGAGGAAAGATATGGTTGGACTTGATGATCTCAGAGGTCTTTTCCAACCAGATGATTCTGTGATTCCAGTGTTCCACCACTGTTTCAGTGAAGGAATAATTCCTAATATCCAATCTAAACCTCCCCTGGCACAACTTGAGGTCCTTTTCTCTAATTCTGATGTTTCCTTACCACTGAGGGTGGTCAGTGGCTCGGCTGAGATCCTCTCCCAGCTCAGCAGAGCAGCAGCATCGACACAGGGCATCCCCCGGTCCCTCTGGGGCACCTGACACTCAGGCTCTGTTGTGGCTTCATCTGGGAGCCCATCAGTTGGCTGCACGTGCTGGTGTCCTTCTCCCTTCCCACAGTGGAACAATGGCTTTTGGTGAGGCCCTGGCCCAGGTTGCCCAGGGAAGTTGTGGTTGTTCCATCCCTGGAGGTGCCCAAGGCCAGGCTGGATGGGGCTTGGAGCCCCCTGATCCAGTGGGAGGTGTCCCTGCCCATGGCAGGGGGTTGGGAATGGATGATCTTGAAGGTCCATTCCAACCCAACCCATCCTATAACTTGGACTGGTTTGTTCACTGTTGGTGAGAGCTCCCTGTGGGTTGGAAACCCAACGTTGATGCCGGGCACTCTGTTCTCAGTCCTCACCCTGCTGTGTTGACTCAACTTTGAAGCTGAAGAAGAGCTGAGAAGCTTCACAGCACCTTCCTGGCGAGGTGACCCCTTTAGCAGACCTGTTCTTCTCTTGGGATTTTGAATTTTTCAAGAGCTGCCTTTGGAGAAACTTCACTCAGATGAGTGTTTGGGCCAAAGTTTCTTGAAGGTGCAGCATTCTGTACTTCCTCCTTCTTGGGAATCACCAGGAGCTGGGGGTGAATCGGGATTTTGTATTTTTCAGGACTTGTTTTTATCCCAGATGTCCTTGCATAGCGCAAGGAACTCGTATGACCAATGTCCTCTGTGGTCATAAGATTCGTTCTTGACCTCCTTGGTAATTTTAACCTCCTGACTGCTTTTCTTTCCCACTTTCTGCCAGAATCTGGACCAAGTGAGCTGTGATTTCCTGGGGCTGTTTGAGCACCTGCTTGGTTTTAACCCATCTGGCCTGGCCACGTGGGGCAAATACTTTGAGGCTCTCACTGAAAGACCTTTCATGTGCTCTTCCCTCTGCTTTAAAGAGCAGCAGAGATGCTCTTTTTTCCCTGTAAGCCAAATTATTCCCATTCATTCCACTCAGCAGCATTTCCTTTGCAGGTGACACCAAGGTGTGTGGCGTGGTTGGCACACTGGAGGGAAGGGAGGGCATCCAGAGGGACCTGGACAGGCTGGAGAGGTGGGGCTGTGAGAACCTTATGAGGTTCAACAAGGCCAAGGGCACCTGCACTTGGGTTGAGCCAAGACCAAGCACGGATCCGGGCTGGGTGGAGAATGGATTGGGATCAGCCTTGAGGAGAAGGACCTGGGGTGCTGGGAGAGGAGAAGTTCCACGGAAGCCATCAACGAGAGCTCTCAGCCCAGAAACCCCCCGTGTCCTGGGCTGCACCCAGAGCCGTGGGAGCAGAGGGGAGAGAGGGGGTTCTGCCCCTCTGCTCCACTCTGAGGAGATCCCACCTGGAGTTCTGGGTCCAGCTCTGGAATCCTCAGCACAGGAAGGACCTGGAGCTGTTGGAGCGAGTCCAGAGGAGGCCACAGAGATGTTCTAAACGCTTCAGCATCTCCCACTGGGAGGGTGGGGAAGTCTTGGCCCAGGTTGCCCAGAGAAGCTGTGGCTGCCCCATCCCTGGAGGTGTTGAAGGCCAGGTTGGATGGGGCTTGGAGCCCCCTGATCCAGTGGGAGGTGTCCCTGCCCATGCCAGGGGGTGGCACTGGATGGGCTTTGAGTTCTCTTTCTGTGCTGAGGATTCCAAAACTGGACCCAGGGCTCCAGGTGGGGTCTCCCCAGAGCAGAGCAGAGGGGCAGAACCCCCTCCCTCCCCTCTGCTCCCACTCTCTGGGTGCAGCCCAGGATGGGGGGGGGGGGTTGTGTTGCTCACTCACGTTGAGCTTCTCCTCTCCCAGCACCCCAAGTCCTTCTCAGGGCTTCTCCCAATCCATTCTCCACCCAGCCTGGATCTCTGCTTGGCACTGCAAGCACAAAATACCACGGCAGAACCAGGAGATGTCCAGTTTCCAATGATCTGCCTTGATGGCCCAGTTGGAAGCAGGGGGTCCACCTCTTCCTGCAGCCCTGGCGTGCGTCGCTTTAGCCTGGACTGTGGAAGCTTCAGCTTCTCCAGCAGGATGTGACCATAAGTAGGTGACATCCCACAGGGATGACTTAAATGGGAGGATGTCAGGCTTTAAAAACAAATGCAGAGGTGCAAAATCATCTCATGTTGTGGTTTGATGTCCCGTGGCTCTCGCTCTCTGTGCGTTCTCTTCATGCCAACCTTCCTTCACACCCCTCTTTCTGTGTCCTAGGTGAATGGTGTCAACGTGGTGAAGGTGGGGCACAAGCAAGTGGTCTCCTTGATCCGGCAAGGTGGGAACCACCTGGTGATGAAAGTTGTTTCCGTCAGCCGCAAGCCAGAATCGGAAGAAGTCGTTCGGAAGAAGGGTAGGTGTGGAGTCCCTCGGTTCTCACAACAAGGTGTCGTGACACCTAAACGTGAGCGGGCCCGTGGGAGGAGCCTGGGCTGGGTGGGCATCCGGGAGGGTGCTGAGCCGGTGAGGAGGGAGGGAGCTCAGCACACGCAGCGCTGTCGCACCAGGTGGCCGCAACTGGGACCGGCACAGGAGGAACGGGGATGGTGGTCGGGTGGAGGGGCTGCTGGGCGAGCCAGGCACGGCCTGGTGACCACCAACCACCCATCTGCAGGTGGCCCACGGGCCATCAGCAGCTCTGTTCTCACGTCAGAGCTGGGAGGGTTGGAGCTGGCTGCTCCTTGGGAGAGCGGAGATGCCTCTGGTGCTGTGCCAAGAGAGCGCGTGGTGGAGGACCTGCCCCTGCTTCAGTGGGCAACGGGGTGGGTTGTGGTGAGGAGGAGGTGATGGAGAGCTGCACCTGCTGAGCGTGGGGTTGTCCAGGTGGAGGACTGTCCCTGGGGGATGCAGGGGTGGAGGGCAGCACCCAAGGGGGCACCAGAGTGGACCTCTTGGGAATGCCGTGACTGGGAACTGCCCTGTGGGCTGGGAGGTCCTGGGGCCGCTGAGGGGAGGTGGCTGTGGGGCTCCCAGAAGGCTCTGGGCATTCTCCCCATCATCCCCCGGGACCAAGACCCTCAGCCAGAGGTGGGGCCTGATGGGGAGCCTGGTGGTGGTGGGAGGAGATCGTGGCCAATGGGACAGGGCAGCCCTCGGGGTGGGGCTGAGGAGGGAAGGGGCACATCTGGAGGGCAGCTGGATGGGTGGAAGCCGGCTGTGTATGGAGGGGCACGTCATGGCATACAGCTGTGGGGGAAGGGGCACATCTGGCAGCAGCTGGTGATGGAGGGCAGGACCTCATCTGTGGGCAGCCAGAGGTGAGGAAAGGGGCACATCTGGCAGCAGCTGGTGATGGAGGGTAAGACTTCATCTGTGGGCAGCCAGAGGTGGGGAAAGGGGCACATCTGGCAGCAGCTGGTGATGGAGGGTAGGACCTCATCCAGGGGCAGCCAGAGGTGGAGGGCAGGAGCACATCTGGCAGCAGCCAGCGGCACAGGACAGGCTGTTGGTGCCGCCCCCCTCTCTGGGCCGTGTCCGGGGGGGGCTGAGGGGCAGGAGCTTTGTCGAGGGGAGCACATCTGGGTTCCCCGGGGTTGGGGGGGGCGGGAGCTGCTCCCAGCCCGGGGCGCGGGGGAGGCAAAGCAGCTCTGTGCTGCCACCCAGAGCTGTCATTGCCTTGTCAGAGCACAAAAGCAGGAGCCGTGGGAAAGGCTGAGGCTCGGCGAGCGGCGCTGGGACCACCAGCACCACCGCTCGCTGCTGCTCCAGGTCCTTCCAGCCCTGCAGTTCCCCATCGCTCCCCGTGCCCGCAGGGCTGGGCACCTGCTTTTCCAACACGGGGTGCAGAGTTGAATCCCCTCTGCAGGGCACTGGCACGGCCAAGGGGGGAGCAGCCCCCCCCCCCAATCTCCTGGCTGGATCTCCCCCTTTCCTAGAGGTGACGGAGGCTTGTGTGGGACTGGCTGTTTCGGGCTGAATCCGCCCCTGTTGGGGTCTCTGATGCAGGCAGCGCCGGCAAAGCCTGAAGCTCCAGTTGCCATGGCAATGCCTGAGCGTTGAATCCAGCATTGTCAGCGAGCGAGGAGAGCGAGGAGGAGGCACCCCAAGTGAAGAGGAAGAGCCTTCAACTCGTCCCCGCTCCGCTGGGCTCATGGCATGCGGCGCCTCCGGGGTGCGGGCAAGCCCTGCTAGGGAACCCCTCGGGGCGACCCCTCATCCCGGCACAGCATCGCTCCACCCAGTGCCCACCATGTGCCACCAGTGCCCGGCGCGGAGCCGGACACCGCCAGCTCTCCGTTAGGGACCACGGGAGCCTTCACCGAGTCGCGGAGCCGGCAGAGGAGGGTGGGTGGGCCGTGTTTCGCTGGGGGCTGCGCGCCGCGCCGCGCCGAGGCGGGGATGAGAGACTGAGATCAGGCCTGCTGGACTTGCTTCTCCCTCCTACCCCTTCCACCCATGGCGTGTGCGGAGGGGATGCAGCCATCAAAGCTGTTCGCTGAGTCCCACGGGCGGGCGGCCAGCTGCCTGAGACAGATTTAATTCGGGAGAGGCTTTCAGAGCCCGTGGAAGCTCCGGTAGCAGCAGGGGGGACATGACTTGGACTCTCCTCCAGTGAGGGCTGTGGGAGCCTGGGCAGCGTCCACGTGCCTACGGGAGCCGGGAGCCCCTCCGTGCCGGGAGCTCTTGCCCCCGTGGTCCGGGATCGTGCTACCGAGACCATGAAGAAGTTTGCTTCCACGCGCAGCCTCAATAAGATCCTGCAGCAGTGCGACTCCTCATCCCGGGAGTACGAGGAGATCCAGGCTGTGGAGAAGAAGTGGCACCTGCATCTGGCCACTCCTCGTAAGTTCCTGGACAAGAGATGCAAAATGCCGTCTCTCTTCCTTTCAGCTCCGCCGCCTCCCAAGAGAGCTCCCAGCACCACCCTGACGCTGCGATCCAAGTCCATGACGGCCGAGCTGGAAGAGCTGGGTAAGGGGTGACGAGTGGGTGGGTGGGGGTGCTCGTTCCGGGCATGGAGGGTGCATGGGGAGCACGTGGTGGGAGCTCAGGGGTTGTTTATCCAGAGGGAAGCGTGAGGAGGAACGTGAGGTGATGCAGCCACCTCCTGCGCTGAAGTCGCCATGGCGGCGTGAGGGGCACAAAGGGCTTCAGACCACCCCTCACCCCGCCACGTGCACCCCTTTTGGTGCCACCTCCCAGGAGAGGTGGCCGGAGGCTGCTCAGAGCCCCGTGCTCCGTCCACCGGGCATCCTGCTCCTCCTGGCACTCCAAGCAGCCCCTCCTTTTCGTTTCCCTCACCTCTCGGGCTGTCCCCCCCCCCCCCAACCTGGTACCCAGGCACATGCACACGCTCACACGTTCTGCTGTCACTACAGAGCCAACCCACGTTTCCAGATGCTTTGCTCTCCCAGCCTGCATCTACAGCTTTTCCTAGATTCTCTCAAAGCCTCTCCACCCCCACCCCATCCTTGCTTCCCTCTGCCGAAGCCCCTCGGTCTTCCCATCTATTCCAACAACCTCACTGAGGCCACCTCTTCCCGGTGCCCCTGTAGCATCCGGCCAGATGATCATAGAATGAGAGAATCATGGAATGGTTTGGGTTGGAAGGGACCTTAAAGATCATCCAGTTCCAACTCCCCTCCCACTGGATCAGGGGGCTCCAAGCCCCGTCCAACCTGGCCTTCAACACCTCCAGGGATAGGGCAACCACCACTTCTCTGGGCAACCTGGGCCAGGGCCTCCCCACCCTCACAGGAGAACATTTCTTCTTAAGATCTCATCTCACTCTCCCCTCTTTCAGCTTAAAACCATCCCTCTCTTTGATAGAAACGTAGGATGGGTTGGGTTGGAAGGGACCTTAAAGATCATCCAGTTCCAACCCCCCTGCCATGAGCAGGGACACCTCCCACCAGGCCAGGCTTCTCCAGGCCCCTTCCAACCTGACCTTGAACATCTCCAGGGAGGGGACATCTCCAGCTGCCCTGGGCAACCTGTGCCAGTGTCTCCCCACCCTCATCGTGAAGAATTTCTTCCTCATGTCTGATCTAAATCTTCCCCCTTCCAGTTTAAAGCTGTTTTAGCTGATGGTACCAGAAGGGTGGTGGTGCCTGTGGTCCCATCCCTCTGCGAGGGATGATTTGCCCTTTTGCCACGCGTTGTTCCCTGTTTGCTGCGGCAGAGCCAGGTGTTTCTGTGGTGGTGGCAGTGCTGGGGAGGTGGCAGGAGATGTGGAGGGACCTTCTGGAGGAGCCTTCAAGCAGCCACGCTCTGACCTGCAGCCCCGATGCACGGGAGGTGGCTCTGCCCAGATGGGCTCTTCAGGGCTGGCACAAGGATGGAATTGGATGTCCAAGCCCCTCCTCGAGAGCACGGGCAGAGTGAGGACACCTCCCACTGGATCAGGGGGCTCAAAGCCCCATCCAACCTGGTTCTCTGCTTCTTTCATGGACCTCAAGGGTCTGGGCTCACTCTCACAGATAGATTTGAAGGGAAAAAAATCAGCCTTTCAGGGATTGCATCACCTGGTTGGTGGCCTCTGATTCATTTCATGCTGAGCCCACTTCATTGATTTTCATAGAATTATGGAATGGGTTGGGTTGGAAGGGACCTCAAAACCCATCCAGTTCCACCTTCCTGCCATGGGCAGGGACACCTCCCACTGGATCAGGGGGCTCAAAGCCCCATCCAACCTGGCCTTGAACACCTCCAGGGATGGGGCAGCCACCACTGCTCTGGGCAACCTGTGCCAGGGCCTCCCCACCCTCACAGCAGAACATTTCTTCCTAAGATCTCATCTCAATCTCCCCTCTTTCAGTTCAAAACCCTTCCCCCTCATCCCATCCCTGCACTCCCTGATCCAGAGCCCCTCCCCAGCTTTCCTGGAGCCCCTTTCAGTCCTGGGAGGCTGCTCTAAGGTCTCCCCAGAGCCTTCTCCTCTCCAGACTGGACAACCCCAACTCTCACCTGGTCCTGCTCCCCACCTCTCCAGCCCTTCATTTCCAAACCCGAAGGTGCTGTGTTTCACAGATTCAGAATAGTCCATTTCTGCCACGTTTTGCTCTTCCCTTTGCACAAATCCTGCACAGAGCCAAGGGTTCCTATTTTCACTCAGGCTTGCTGGTCCTGAGAGCAGTTCCATGCCAACGTGCTGGGCACCTTCCTGCCCACACCAGCAGTGCCACCTCTGTGAGAACCCCCTCCCCAGCTGCATTTGCCCCTCTTTGAGGACCAACTCGAATCCCAGCGTGCGTCGTGCGGGCGCTTTCGCAGAGGGTTGGGCACCCCGGCCCTGGCACTTGGCTTTGGGAGTGCCAAGGGTGAGGGGCACGGCCACGGGAGGACCTGCAGCGTGGAAAAACCTGCAGCAGAGTGAGGGAAGGCACGGGGTTTGGCAAGAGGAGCTGCTGGAGGAGGAGGAGGGAGCAAGCGCAGGGAAAGGGATGTCACGAAAAGCAGAGAAATAGCTCTGCCAGAGAATAGATTAAAGATGAGTCCTCCAGGTCTCCCTGAGGATTTGGCTTCTAAATGCTGCCTCTCTTCCACCTGGAGAGAGACTGGAAGAGGCAGCTGCCCCTGTCCCCCTCCGGAGAGGGATGTGTAGAGAGTGACTGATCTGTAGTCAGGAGATGGGAGTGGTTAATCCCTTCCTCATGCCCTGTGGATCCAGGAGCGTGCTGGAACCAGTCCCACCAGTGAGCACACCCCAGGGAATCGTTCCTCCCCGTGCATTCTGTCATCTGGGGGGTTGGTCCTCCGGCCTTACCTGCCATGAGGCAGTTTGGGGGCAGCAGGGAGCAAGGGGAGATCCTGGTCTCCTTTATCCAGCTGATGGTGGTGCAAAAGGGATGGTTTCACCTCCAGCTTCTTCAAGGGAGCTTCAGTAGATGATCCCTGCCCGTTTGTCCTGCCAACAAAGCATTCCTGTCCTGCAATCCTGGTGGTTCTCCTGGAGGCAGAAGAAAACTGGCCGTGGGAGTCGTGCAGGGTGCTGTGTCTCCTCAGGGAGGGATTAAAAACCTTTAAAATAGTTTCTCTGTGGCTCAGGTATTAAATGCCACCCAGACCTCGTAGAATCATAGAATGACCTGAGCTGGAAGGGACCAGACCCATCCAGTGCAACTCCTGGCCCTGCACAGGACAACCCCAACAGTCACCCCGTGGGGCTGAGGGCCTTGGCCAAACCCTGCTGGAATATTGTCAGGCTGGGACTGCTTCCCTGGGGAGCTGTTCCAGGGCTCCACCACCCTCTGCTCTGCTCTGCTCTGCTCTGCTCTGGGGGAAGAACCTTCTCCTGGTGTCCAAGCCAACCCTGCCCTGGCCCATCTTCCTGCCCTTCCCTGGGCTCCTGTCCTTGCTCACCAGAGAGAAGAGCTCAGCGCCTGCTCCTCCTCCTCCCCTGCTGAGGAAGCAGCTCTGAGGTCCCCCCTCAGTCTCCTCTTCTCCAGATGAACAGACCCAGTGCCTTCAGCCTCTCCTCGTGGGATTTCTCCTCCAGACCCTTCCCCAGCTTTGGGGCCTCCTCTGGACACTCTCCAGGGCTTTGATGTCCTTTGGATCCTGGGGTGCCCCAAACTGCCCCCAATCCCCAGAGCAGAGCAGAGCGGGACAATCCCCTCCCTGGCCCGGCTGGCAATGCTGGGCTTGATGCCCCCCAGGGCACGGTTGCCCTCTTGGCTGCCAGGGCTCGCTGGTGGCTCATCTTCAGAAGGATCTCCTCCTGGTCCTTCTGACATTGCACTTCCCCTCTGATTTCCTGGTCTGAGTGAAGAGGAGGAGGGCTGCTCCCAGTGGAAAAGCCAGGACGGGCGCTGCCCTTTCCACAGCAGTGCAGAATCATCTGGTTGGAAAAGACCTTTGAGCTCATCAAATCCAACCATCCCTAAACAAATCCCTAAGAACCTCATCTACCCATCTCTTAAACACCACCAGGGCTGCTGCCAATCCTCTGCCCTACCCAAGCTTCATCCCGAGAGCCGCCCGCGGGCTCCGCTGTCGGGGCCTGATCCTGCCCGCTGGAGGCAGGAGAGCGTGGGGGAGAGGCCCAGCAGGCAGCGAGGCTGGAGCTGGGAATGGAAGCAGGAACTGTGTGCATGCCATTCATGTTGTCTTTTGTTTCTTGATTCCAAGCCTCCATGCGGAGAAGAAAAGGGGGTGAGTGAAACCACACATCCTGGGGCTCCTCCCTTCCCCGTCACCCACCCAGCCAGCACCCAGGCCACCCACACAAGCTCATCCCAAAGGGATTTTGCAGCCACCACACACAGCTCTGGTGGGCCAACGGGAAGGCTGACGTGGCCACGGTCGTGGCAGGGTCCTGCTGGGCCAGAATGCCCATTAACCAGAGGCACCCCCGTGGATCTCCAGGTCTGACGTCCCGGGGTGGTGGAGATGCTTTGTGTTTGCTCTGTGGTGCTGCCTCTGTTTCTGCCTCCGTGCAGGCCCTGGTGGGTCCACGCCGAGGAAGCACCAGGGGAGGTGCAGGGTTTGGTGGCAGCTCCAGGAACATCCCTGAATTAGATGGGAAAGAGTTAGCTTGGCTATTAATTGTCCCAGCTCTGGGTGGAGAAGGTCACCCGTCGTGAAGGCCACGTTCTTGGAGGCCAAGGTGGTTGGAGCAGGGAGGGTTGCACTGCGCAGTGTCCATGTGGAGTGCTACCAGACCAGGAAGTTCTTGCCAGGGCTGAGGGCCAGTAGTGGACAACCCTGAACGGAGCAGGGAGGTTCATCCCAGGCCAGCACGCAGCTCTGAGCTTCTCCAGCACAGGGCAGAGGGAGGGAGCTTGGAGTCCCAGCCCCAGTTCTTCACCCTTCAGAAGCAAAACTTTCTGTTCCTGTGAATGTGAAGCTGGAAAACTCCTTCCCAAGGAACGGGAAACGTGAGGGACCTCCTCTTCCACTGTAGTGACGGAGGGAAGAAGCTGAGCAGGGCTTAGGAGCAGGAGGTCTCTGAGGGACCTGAGTAGATCTGTCAGTACCCAGAAGTGGAGGCAACACAGAGATGAGGCAGAATGATCAGCTGGAGGTCACCAGGAGTGTCCTGACGTTGAAGATGGTCATCTCCGAATGTGTGGTGGAGACCTCTTGACCCTTGGCACAGTCAGAGCCATTCCTGGAGGTCCCTTTTTTCAGGGCGGCTCCGGCACTGCCACACTGCCACATCTCCTGCTTCAGCAGCTTGGGACAGGCAAGATCCAACTCCAGGATGTTCTTGTGTCTCCTGCAAAGGCCTGGCAGATGCAAAGAGCAGTTAGTGATGATTTGTCTCCTTGTGCTCTAATGGCAAAGTAGAACGAAGCTGGAAGCAGAGGTGGAGAAGGCTGAGCATCACTGGGGTCTCCAAACCAACGTCGCTCCAGAGCAGCTTCCAGAGACATCCATAAGGGAGGATTCCAGTAGAATCAGGTCATCCCCTCTGGTGACTCGGCCATCAGATGTCCACATGGTCACTGAGCAGTGTTTGGCCACGAGGGATGAGCCAGGTTCTCTCTGAGTAGGTTGGACCATCCCTCACCTTCGTCGAGCGCAGCGTGCGAGCAGTGAGGAAGAGGAACCCTGAAGCCCCCCAGAAGTGAGGGGGTTCAGCTACTGGAGGGCTTGTGCTCAGGAAGCTCAGAAGCTGGCCTGAGATGTTTCCTTGGAACAGGCACAGGCCCTTAGCCCCAGGGCCTTGGTGGGTACCTGCCACCATGGGTGCTGGCCTCAGGGGGCACCTAAGTCCCATTGGCAAAGACCACCTTGGTGCCCGTGTTGGTGTAGGGCTTGGTCCTCCACAGCCTGGGCTTCTGGAATGTTTGGGACTCGGTTTCTGTAACTCAGGAGTGCTGGCTGACCCCCTGCCCCACCCCCTGCCCGTGGGTGGAGGTGCTGAAGCCATCCCATGAGTCCTACCAACCCCCAGAGTGGTTTTCTAGGAATAAAGACCTCATGGCCAGAGCTCTCCAGGTTGTGAGAATCAGCAGATCCCACGCCACGGCGGTGACGTTTCGCAATCCCAAGTCCAACAGCGAGGCTGGAAGGAGCCCAGAGGTTCCAAGGCCTTACCTGGACGCAGGTGGCACCTGTCACCCCTACGGGACGAACGCCACGCGCGGTGTCCCCTCTCCTTGGGCACTGGGACAGCCCATGGGTTGGGCCATGGAAGCAGAGGCCTCCAGCTGGCACCATGTGTGAGATGAAACCAACAGGTTCAACCCAAGGAGCTGTTGGAGCAGGGGGAAACCACACCTGAATGGACCCTGCCCGGGCTGCCCACCAGCCCAGCTGCCTTCCTTAGCCCAGCACTGCTGGGCCCTGCCTGGCTCCAGGTGGAGGGATCCGTGGTGATGGTGGCCAGCATCTGCCTGCTGCCCTTTCTGATGTCCCAAGTTCCAGGATGCTTTACAGCTCCAGACAGAAAAGCCCAGCTGGGGCTGGGTCGGGGTGGCCTCTCCTGGCAGGAGTGGTGGGAGCTCTGCAGACCTGGAGGAGCAACAAGGGGTTGGTTGCTCCCCAAAGGACGTAGATGGTCATGGCCAAGGACCTGACCATCCCCACTGCCCTCAGCACCTTCAACCACGCTTCCAGCCCTTCAGGAATGGCTGTAGGCGTGAGGCAGGACCAAGGGACCTGGGAGCCCAGCTCAGGATCTGCTCTGATGAGGCTGACCAGGGTCAGGTGTAGCCCAGAGATCTGCAGGCAGGTCCCAATGAGGCAGGGCTGAGGTCAAGGCCAGGAGCTGGTGGCCTGACCATGGCTCCTGGGCCCACCAACACCAGGATGTGCAGGGACCTGGTTACTCCCATCAGACTGAAGTCCATGAGGAGAGGGGAACGTCCCAGACACGGAATGACATTGGTTGTGCTGGAGCTGTGCAGAGTCCCGTGGATTTCAGCAATACTTGTGGTCCCTGCAGAACCCAGGTTCTCCTTACCTGCTGCCCACACCCACTGAGGGGCACTCAGCCTCATCCTGAAAATCAAAACCACATCCTGGCAGAAGTTTGCTCCTTGAACATAAGGATTGAGGTGTCCTCAAAGCCTGGGAGGGTTTCCCACCTTGGGATCAGAGCTGGGACATCAGGGTGCCTGGGCAACACGGATGGCACCGGGTGCAGCCAGGGTGGGAGAGCAGCACCAGTTGAGCCACACCAGGTGCCTGGTTGTGCCTCGTGGTGGGTGGGCAGCTCCAGGAACACCTCCAAGAACCTTCAGTAGGTGCTGGCTGGGCAGGAGACGACTGAGCAGCTTGGGGACCCCTCTCTCTCTCTCTCTCTGGAGCTGTTGGCTCCCTGCTCAGCCTCACCACAGGGGAGCTGCCTCTTTGTGACCTCCCTTTTCCAATCTGTTTGCTTTTCTGTTTGGCTTTGCAGAGAAACTGGATGAGATTTTGGCAGCGGCCGAGCCGGCGCTGAGGGCGGACATCGTGGAAGCGGATTCGAGGGCAGCCACTGTGAAGCAACGACCCACAAGCCGGCGCATCACGCCAGCAGAGATCAGTGTGAGAGCAGAAGGCTGCTGGGGGGAGAGGGAAGGGCTCGGCATCCTGCTCCAGGGAGAGGTCTTCCCAAGGGGAATGGATGGAGAAAGTCTTGGGGGAGATGGAGTTGAAGAGCAGGGGTTGGGGAGGAGCTGATCCGGGCTGATGGACATTCACCCACCGGTATGGGATTGCTCTGGGGAGAGGTTTTATCAAGGGGAGTGGATGGAGGAGGTCTGGAGGGAGATGGAGTTGGAGAGCAGGGGTTGGGGAGCTGATCCAGGCTGTTGGACACTCGTCCACCAATATGGGATTGCTCTGGGGAGAGGTTTTCCAAAGGGGAGTGGATGGAGAAAGTCTTGGGGGAGATGAAGTTGAAGAGCAGGAGTTGTGGAGGAGCTGATCTGGGCTCTTGGACATTCACCCACCAGTACGGGATTGCTCTGGGGAGAGGTTTTCCCAAGGGGACTGGATGGAGATGGAGTTGAAGAGCAGGAGTTGGAGAGCTGATCTGTGCTGTTGGACACTCACCCATCAGTATGGGATTGGCCTGGGGAGAGGTTTTCCCAAGGGGATTGGATGGAGAAAGTCTTGGAGGAGATGAAGTTGAAGAGCAGGGGTTGGGGAACTGATCCAGGCTGTTGGACACTTGCCCACCAGTATGGAATTGCCCTGGCAAGAGGTTTTCCCAAGGGGACTGGATGGAGAAAGTCTAGGAATACTTGAAGAACAGGAGTTGGGGAGCTGATCCAGGCTGATGGACATGCACTCACCAGTATGGAATTGCACTGAGGAGAGGTTTTCCAAAGGGGACTGAATGGAGAAAGTCTTGGGGGAGATGGAGTTGAAGGGCGGGAGCTGGGGAGATGATCCAGGCTGTTGGACACTCGCCCAGCAGTTTGGGATTGCCCCAGGGTGGAGATAAGAGTGAATCCGAAGGAGCTGGAAAACTCAGGCTGGCTGTGGTTTTCTGGATGTGAAGGTGGAAATGAGGAAGAATCCAAGAAGAGGAAAATGCCGTCTTCTGAGGGGAAGCATGGATGGAGTAGGAGTGGGGCTGCCAGCTCGAGGCTGTCTCTGGATTGGGAAATGCTGCAGGCGGTGGGAGGCAGCTTCTGGAGCAGGGAAAATGGGACAGGCTGCTGCGGAGCCGAGAGGAGCCCCAGAGAGGCCTTCCCACGGGAGGAGGGCTGCGGGGAGGCAGCACCCCTTGGGCCACATCCCGGGGAACAGGGACAGGGGGAGCAGGGAAAGGGGAGCAGGGAAAGGGGAGCAGGGAGGGGGGAGCAGGGAAAGGGGAGCAGGGAGGGGGGAGCAGGGAGGGGGGAGCAGGGAAAGGGGGAGCAGGGAAAGGGGAGCAGGGAAAGGGGGAGCAGGGAAGGGAAGGGGGAGCTGGGAAGGGGAGCAAGGAATGGGGAGCAGGGAAGGGAAACAGGGAAGCAGGAAGGGGAGGACAGGGAAGGGGGAACAGGGAAAGGGGAGCAGGGAGGGGGGAGCAGGGAAAGGGGAGCAGGGAAAGGGGAGCAGGGAAAGGAGAGCAGGGAAAGGGGAGCAGGGAAAGGAGAGCAGGGAGGGGGGAGCAGGGAAAGGGGAGCAGGGAAGGGAAGGGGAGCAGGGAAGGGAGAGCAGGGAAGGGAAGCAGGCAGGGGAGGGAGAAGGAGCAGGGAAGGAGGGGGGAACAGGCAGGGAAGAGGAGCAGGAAAGAGGGCAAGGAGGAGAAGCAGGTAGGGAAAGGGAGCAGGGAGAGAAGGGGGAGCAGGAACAGAGCAGGCAAGGAAGGAGCAGGTAGGGAGGGGGCAGTAGGCAGGGAAGGGAGAGCAGGAAGGGGAGCAGAGAGAGAAGGGGAACAGGTAGGGAAGAACAGGTAGGAGAGTAGGGAGGGGAGCAGGGAGAGAAGGGGAACAGGAAAGGAAGTGGACAGAGCAGGAGGAGAAGGCACAGGGGGAGCAGGCAGGGAAGAGGGAGCAGGAAAGGAAGGGAAGGAGGAAATGAGAAGGAGCAGGCAGGGAAGGGCGGTGGGCAAGGAGGAGCAGGCAGGGAAAGAAGAGCAGTCAGAGAAGGGGAGTAGCAGGGGGAGCAGGCAGAGAGGAGCAGGCAGGGGAATGGGTATGGGAGAAGGCAGGAAAGGGGAGCAGGAAAGGGAGCAGGTATGGGAGCAGGCTGGGAAGGAGGAGAAGGCAGGGAGGAGCAGGCAGGGAAAGGCAGCAGGCTGGGAGGGGAAAGAGAGGGAGAGTTAACCCTTCAAAGGACAGTAGCCCAGGTTTCAAAGTCAGGTCGGTTGGAGCAGGCAGGGAAGGAGGAGCAGGAAAGGAGGGGGAGCAGGCAGGGAAGGGCAGGCAATGAGGAAGAGGCAGGGAAGAGGAGCAAGCAGGGAAGGGAAAGTTAACCCTTCAAAGCTCAGTAGCCCAGGTTTCACAGACAGGCAGGATGAGGCAGCAGGGCACAGGGACTGTTGCAGGCAGGGGTGGGGAAGGGGTCCATCCATGTCCCTCAACCTCCCCTCCAGGGCTGGGCCTTTCAGCTGAGTCTCCCTGATATCCAGCATGGAAATCTCCCTTTTTTTCCTCTCTTCCAGTCACTCTTTGAGCGCCAGGGTATGGCAGCACACTCGGGGGTCCTTGCAGGAGCTGAGAAGCCCCATGTTTCACTACGCAAAGGAATTCCACGGACAAAATCTGTAGGTAAGGCAAACTGGGGGGTGGGGTGGGGGAGAAATCCCTTCCTAGAGAGCAAAGGTTGTCCTCGTGGAGCGTTCGTGGAAAGACTCAGCCTTCTCTACTGGTTTTTAGCTCAAGAGCTTGGAAGAGGGGGTGTTGAGTGGGATTTCTGCTTTGAAGGTTGCGTGTGTCTTGAGGAACCTGTTCTGGCATTGGTCCTGCTCTGAGTGAAGGTTGGACTGGAGGTCCAGAGTCCCTTTGTCCTGCCAGGAATAGGGGAGTTTCTCCCCTCTTTGTGCTGGTGGATGTTTTTTTTGTTGGTAATAGCTGGGCTGAACACGTCAGGATTGAGTGGAGAACCGTGAGCTGTTCCAGGCTGAGGTGATGGAGAAGGTCCCAACTAAATGGTTTTCTAAGGAAAACCAGGAGAAGGTGTGAAACAGGCCCTCGTCTGTGGGCTGTGAGGGGATCTTTAGACCCAGTCCCAAAAGATTTACAGTGCAACCAAGCCCCAAAATGGGCTGGAAGATGGACATGGGATGATGAGACAGAGAGCACAATGGCAGGATGGGGGTCACGTTTTCTTTTGGGATTCTGTGTCTCAGCAGGTTTCATCTGGGTGGTAACACCAAGCCATGGTGTTGGGCTGAGGGCTGGGGAGCTGTGTGGTCGTTTACGTGGAGAAGATGAGGGACAGCAGGAAAGGGGCCGAGAGGAAGGCGGAGGGTGATGGGCAGTGTGGCAGGGGAGGTTTAGGTTGGATAGTAGGAAAACATTCCTAATGGAAAGAGTGGTGAAGCACTGGAAGAGGCTCCTCGGGGCAGTGGTGGAGCCTCCATCCCTGGAGGTGCTCAAAAACTGTGTGGCTGTGACACTTTGGGGCACAGCTTTGTAGGCACCGTGGGGTCATGTGGGGGGTTGCACTTGATCTTAGAGGTCTTTTCCAACCTTAACGATTCTATGATTCCATTTTAAGTAACACAAACACAACATTTGCTCAGAGAGTCACTGAAAAGAGATCTTTTCTGCCCACACAATGAAGAAGAGACAAGGGTCCATTTGTAGTTGTCACTGTGTGCAGCAAAACCCCCTTTGACAGAGGATTATAGCTCTTAAGAGTGAACACTGTTGCACACTTGGGGAGAAAACATCAACTGGTTTCTTGCAGAGCCCCCTTGTCTCTGCAGATTGACTCAATGAACCCATTTACCCAAGAAGGAAACCCTCAGTGCTCTCCTCTTCAACTACCACATCATCTGTTCCCCAACAGAATTCCTACCAGCCCAAGTTGAGAGCCAGTTTTGGCACAGAAGATGAAGAGATGACAAAGAGAGATGATTTGGTAGCTCAGATTGGACATTAGGAAAGCGTTCTTCATTGAGAGGGTCCTTCAGAGTTCAAAGAGCATCTGGGCAATGCTCTTGGTCTTATGATTGAGGAGGAAGGAGTTGGACTCAGTGATCCCTGTGGATCCCTTCCAACTCGAGATAGTCTCTGATTCTAATGGTGGCGTCAACACAGGTTGGATGTTTAACACATGGAATCATAAAATGCTTTGGGTTGGGAGGGACCTTAAAGCCCATCCAGTTCCAACCCAGGACACCTCCCACTGGATCAGGGGGCTCCAAGCCCCATCCAACCTGGCCTTGAACACCTCCAGGGATGGGGCAGCCACAGCTTCTCTGGGCAACCTGGGCCAGGGCCTCCCCACCCTCAGTGTGAAGAATTTGTTCCCAATGTTCAATCTAAATCTTCCCCCTTCCAGTTTAAAGCTGTTCCCCCTCACTCCAGGCCCTTATAAAGTCCCTCCCCAGCTTTCCTGGAGCCCCTTCAGGTACTGGGAGGCTGCT
This sequence comes from Dromococcyx pavoninus, assembly GCA_033558185.1. NCBI lineage: Eukaryota > Metazoa > Chordata > Aves > Cuculiformes > Neomorphidae > Dromococcyx > Dromococcyx pavoninus. The sequence continues at coordinate 74,418 of JAUMJL010001139.1, read as the reverse complement.
CTAACACGCAAGAAAAGTGGAGAGAAAGTAAATTCTGCTTCAAGCTCCAGTGGAGAGTGACACAATCCCAGCAAGGATGTCAAAATTACTTGAAAAAAATCATAGAATTATTAAGGTTGGAAAAGACCTTCAAGCTCATCTAGTCCAACCATCAGCCCAACCCCGCTGTGTCTACCAAAGGATGTCCCCAAGGGCCATGGCCACATGGTTTTTGAACCCCTCCAGGGATGGAGACTCCACCACTGCCCTGGGAGCCTCTTTCAGTCCTTCACCACTCTTCCAGTAAAGATGTTTTTCCCAATATCCAATCAAAACCTCGTGTGGTGCAACTCGAGGTCATTTCCTCCCACCATATCCCTTGTTATTTGGGAGAAGAGACCAAGACCCACCTCACTACAACCTCCTTTCGAGGGGCTGCAGGGAGCAATGAGGTCTCCCCAAATTCAAGAGTTGATATTATAAAATGTGCTTGTTGATGTGCAGAGCCACGGAATTGCTGTGCATGCGTGGGTCACATCTGTCCTTGTATGAGAGCAGCTGAAGTCCCACGTGAGGTTGGTCTGGAGATAATCAGATGTGGGTATGATTAATTGGGGGAAAAAAAACAAACTAGGAGAGAGAATCATTTAAAAAAAACCCCAAGAGTGGGTGTTTAGTGGACTGCCTGGGGACATCTTTACACACCGTGTCCGTAACGCTGCTGCCCTGCTGGGAGATCCGTGCCGGAGCCTGGGCCGAGCAGATGATGAGATGCAGTGTTGGAAGCCAACGTCAGCATTGATGAGTTGCTGGTGCTGTCAGCCTGGAGGGGTGGAAGGGAGCTGAGCTGGCTCTGGCAGTGCCTGGGATCCACAGCCCCAACCCACAGACTCGCTGGAGGCAGTGGACTGAGACTGGTGGGCTGAGAGCAACAGGATGAGGGTCAACAGGACCAAGTGCCAGGTCCTGCCCTTGGGTCACACCAACCCCTGCAGCTCCAGGCTTGGGGAAGAGCGGCTGGAAAGGCCCTGGAGGAGAAGGCCCTGGGGGTGTTGGTTGGCAGGGGCTGAACCTGAGCCAGCAGTGGCCCAGGGGGCCAAGAAGGCCAATGGCATCTTGGGCTGTGTCAGACCCAGCGTGGGCAGCAGGAGCAGGGGGTGATTGTGCCCCTGGACTGGGCACTGGGGAGGCCACACCTCGAGTACTGGGGGCAGTTCTGGGCCCCTCACTCAGAGAAGGACATTGAGGGGTTGGAGAGCATCCAGAGAAGGGACCGGAGCTGGGGAAGGGTCTGGAGAACAGGAGTTGTGGGAGGGGCTGAGGGCCCTGGAGGGGTTTGGTCTGGAGAAGAGGAGGCTGAGGGGAGACCTCATCCCTGTCCACAACTGCCTGGGAGGAGGCTGTGTTGAGGGAGGGTTGGTCTCTTCTCCCAAGTGACAGGGATTGGGATTGGATGGGCTTGGAGGTCCCTTCCAATCCAACCCATTCTGTGATTCTGTGCTTTCCTCACACATTAACAACGTGGAGATCTCCTTCCCAGTAAGGTGCCCAGGAACCCCCTGTACTGTCCAGAGGGGAACAAGGACTTTTAACATGATTTATAGAATGATTTTGGTTGGAAGGGACCTTCACAAATCATCCAGTCCAACCCCCTTGCAGTGAGCAGGGACAACTTCAACTTGATCAGATTGCTCAGAGCCCCATCCAGCCTGGCTTTGAATGTTTCCAGGAATGGGGCATCCACCACCCCTCTGGGCACCCTGTGCCAGTGTTTCACCTCCCTCAGCATGAAAAATTTGTTCCTAATATCCAGTCTAAACCTCTCCTCTTTTAGTTTAAAACCATCACCCCCTGTCCTGTTGCTACAGGCCCTGACAAAAAGGGTTTTCCCCATCTTTCTTATCAGCCCCCTTTAAGTATTGAAAGGCTGCAACGAGGTCTCCTTGGAGTCTCCTCCAAGCTGAACAACCCCAGCTTCTATCAGCCTCTCTTCTCCAAGCTGAGCAACCTCAACTCTCTCAGCCTCTCTTCAGAGGGGAGGTGGTCCAGGCCTTTGATCATTTCCATGGCCTCCTCTGGACTCACTCCAACAGATCCATGTGCTGATGACTCCAGAGCTGGACCCAGGGCTCCAGGTGGGGTCTCCCCAGAGCAGAGCAGAGGGTCAGAACCCCCTCCCTCCCCTCTGCTCCCACTGCTCTGGGTGCAGCCCAGGACACAGGGGGGGTTCTGGGCTGGGAGTGCTCGTTGCTCACTCATATCCAGCTTCTCATCCATTAACACTTCCAGGTGCTTCTCCCCAGGGCTGCTCTCAATCTCTCCCCCCCTCCCCAGGCTGTATCGATCCTGAGGCTTTGCCCCAACCCAGGTGCAGGACCTTGTGCTTGACCTTGTTGAACTTCAGGAGGTTTTCACAAACCCACATCTCCAGCCTGTCCAGCTCCCTCTGGATGGCAAGAGGGACCCTTATCTGATGTCCTCTAAGACCTCTGAGGTGGATGGTGCACTTGAGGACAGCGGGGCTGCACGGCTGCCCCACGTGCAGCCAGTCATGCCTAAGGGTCATCTGTGTTTTCCAAGGTGTCTCCTCCACCTTTGCTTTCTGTGTGAGAATGTTTGTGAAAATGCTTCTAAGCAGAAGTTGTTCAAGGTTCAGTGAAGCCACAGGCAGCTGGAAATCATATTAAATATCTTTTAAATGATATTAAATGTATTTTCATAGAATTAGAGAATCGTAAGGTTGGAAGAGACCTCTGAGATCATTGAGTCCAACTGTCCCTGTCTCCCTACTAAACCATATCCCTAAGAAACTCATCCACCCATCTTTTAAACACCTCCAGAGATGGAGACTCCACCACCTCCCTGGGCAATCTGTTCCAATCCCTGACCACTCTCTCAGTGAAGAAATTCTTCCTAATGTCCAGTCTAAACCTGCCCTGGTGCAACTTGTGGCCATTCCCTCTTGTCCCCTCGCTTGTCACTTGCAATAAAGCATATTAAATATCCATATTAATATGATAAATCTAATTAAATATCCATTCTAATATGATAAATCATATTAAATATCCATATCTTTAATATGATATGGAGGAGAACTCCTCCAGAGATGGGGACTCCACCACCTCCCTGGGAGCCTCTTCCAGGGCCTGAGAACCCTTTCAGTGAAGAAATTTCTCCTGATGTCCAATCTGAACCTCTCCTGGCACGACTTGAGGCCATTTCCTCTCATCCCATCGCTGTCACTTGGGAGAAAAGACCAACCCCCACCTCCCCACAACCTCCCCTCAGGCAGTTGTGGAGAGGGATGAGGTCTCCCCTCAGCCTTCTCCAAGCTAAACACCCCCAGGTCCCTCAGCAGCTCCTTGTAGGACTTGTTCTCCAGCCCCTTCCCCAGCTCCGTTGCCCTTCTCAGGCCTGTGTGCCCCAGGCCACCCCAAAAGCAGTGCCTCTTAGAATCCAGCTAATTTTTGTGGCATTCCAGCTAAGCTGAAATAGCAAAGAGCCGAGCAGTGGAAATTGGGTTGCAATTGGCTCGTTTTAGAAGCCCTTCTTGAGCTGTCATTTCCCACCCACAACTCCAGGCTCATTTGCTGTACAGTCAGTTGACTTCGTGATCAAAATCACTACTAAAAGCAAGGAACCAGATGAAAAAATACGCAGGGGTTGGTTTGGTTGGTTGCTTTGGTTGGGTTTTTTTTTTGGGGGGGGGTGTGTGAAGAAATGCTCTGAATTAATGGAATATTACACAGCTGGTTCCATTCCAGAGAAAAGGTCAAAGCATTTCATGTTTGCATCTAAAAAGCCCTTGAGAGAAGGGAGTTAACCCTTGAGGGGCTGCAAGAATGGAAGAACTGTTTGGAGAAAAAAATGCAAAGGAAAGAATTGGAGTGGGGAGGTTGATGGAAGAGAAAAATCTCTGTCAGGCTTCCAAGAGAGAGCTGCCACACCATCTGCTCCAGCACCAGAAGTTAAAAACACTGGGAAGTCTGCAGAGCTGGCGTGGTATTTGCTCAGCCTCTCCCCAGAGCAAATTCAAGGTGATGCAGGCAGTGGTGTTGGATCACTCAATCGGGTTGCTCAAAGCCCCATCCAACCTGGCCTTGAACACCTCCAGGGATGGGGCAGCCACAGCTTAACTGGGCAACCTGGGCCAGGGCCTCCCCACCCTCATCTTGAGGAAATTCATCCTAATGTCTAATCTAAATCTTCCCCCTTCCAGTTTAAAGCTGTCCCCCCTCATCCTTGTAAAAAGCCCCTCCTCTGCTTTCCTGGAGCCCCTTCAGATACTGGAAGGCCCTTAAAGGGTCTCCCTTCTCCAGGCTGGACAACACCAACTCTCCCAGCCTGTCCTCACAGTAGAGGTTCTCCAGTCCTCTGATCATCTTCGTAGCCTCCTCTGGACACATTCCAACAGTTCCATCTCCTTCTTATGTTGGGGATTCCCAGTGGTTTCCCTTCTTCTCAGCAGGTTCTTAGGTTCACCATGGTGATTTCAGCTTTGTGCCCAGTCCTGTTATTTCCCTGCTCTCTGAAGGGTGGTGGGCTTTCCTTCTCTTCTCACCCGTGCTGTTGTTGCCTGGAGCTGATGCCATCCCCAGCACATCCAGTGATGTTCATGTGCTGGTTTCTGCACCTGGAACACAGCAACCCTGGGTGTCCAAACAGACTGCAAAGTGAGACTGAGGAGAGGGACCTGGGGGTTCTGGTCAAGGTGACCACGAGCCACCAGTGAGCCCTGGCAGCCAAGAGGGCAACCGTGTCCTGGGGGGCATCAACCCAGCATCGCCAGCCGGGCCAGGGAGGGGATTGTCCCGCTCTGCTCTGCTCTGGGGAGGCCCCACCTCGAGCATTGGGGGCACTTTGGGGCACCCCAGGATCCAAAGGGCATCAAAGCCCTGGAGAGTGTCCAGAGGAGGCCCCAAAGGTGGGAAAGAGTCTGGAGGAGAAATCCTCTGAGGAGAGGCTGAAGGCACTGGGTCTGTTCATCTGGAGAAGAGGAGACTGAGGGGGGACCTCAGAGCTGCTTCCTCAGCAGGGGAGGAGGAGGAGCAGGCGCTGAGCTCTTCTCTCTGGTGAGCAAGGACAGGAGCCCAGGGAAGGGCAGGAAGATGGGCCAGGGCAGGGTTGGGTTGGACACCAGGAGAAGGTTCTTCCCCCAGAGCAGAGCAGAGCAGAGCAGAGGGTGGTGGAGCCCTGGAACAGCTCCCCAGGAAAGCAGTCCCAGCCTGACAATATTCCAGCAGGGTTTGGCCAAGGCCCTCAGCCCCACGGGGTGACTGTTGGGGTTGTCCTGTGCAGGGCCAGGAGTTGGACTGGATGGGCCTGGTGGGTCCCTTCCAGCTCAGACCATGCTATGATTCTGTGCTCTCTCTTTCTGGACACGAAGCCGCTTCGCTTGGCACTTTTCTGCTGGAGCTCACGGGTTGTTTTGGGAGCTGCTCTGCCATCCCTGCACAGAGGAAGCAAGGTTGGGACCGGTGGGGTGTGCTCTGGAGACAGCCACCTCGTTAGCCAGCCCGAATTAATGAGCAGAGTTAGGTTCTCACAGGGATTTAGGCTGTTATGGCAACAGGCCCAGGAGCATTATGGAGCGGGTTTTGTGTTTTTCCTTGGAGATTAAGAATGCATCGAGCTGCTGTGAACTGCAAGGAGGAATTGCCAAGCAGCCAGGAGTGGGATTCTCATTTCAGAGCAGTTCCTCTGGGTTCTTGGAGACGGGTCCTTGCTGGTCCTTGCTGGTCGCTGTGTTTTGACTCGAGCTCTTTATTCCTGCATAGAATTGTAGAATAGAATTATGGACTTGTTAAGGTTGGGAAAGACCTAAGGTCATCTCAGAGGCCGTTCCCACCTCCACCATCCCTCTGGAGAGCTCGGAATAGCTCTCAAGGGTTTCACATTCATCTGGTGGCCCCTCGGCGCGTGGTGGAGGGATGAGATCTGGAGGAGGTGGGATTGCTCCGTTGCTGGCGGCGGCGTGTGCCGGGAACCAGAGTGGAGATGCCGTGTGAGATCCTGCGGCGCAGGGGAGTTGCAAAGGGCAAGGTGGCAACTGCTGGGTGGAGATCCAACAGAAGGAAAGGCCCATCTAGTCCAGGAGCTCCAAATTTAAAGGAATTGCCTTCTCCTGGGGTCATGTTGCCTGTTAGAGGTTGAGTCTCCTCACTGGAGACTTTCCTTCATAGAACCATGGAATGGTTTGGGCTGGAAGGGACCTCGAAGCCCATCCAGTTCCACACCCCCTGCCATGGGCAGGGACACCTCCCACCAGACCAGGCTGCTCAAGGCCCCATCCAACCTGGCCTTGAACACCTCCAGGCAGGGGATAACGTGGATGGCAGGTTCTGTGGGTGCTTATGTTGGTGGAGAGCTGCTCTGCTCTTTCTTAGGTAACTCTGAGTGTTGTGGGGCTCCAAATGCTGCAGGAGTCGGTCAGGCTCCTCCTGCCCATCCCCTGGGCTGAGCTCTCCCTGTTGACCAGCGCAGGATTTCCCAACAGCCTAGTGGAAAAGGAACATATTTACAACAAGCAATTAATTGATAACCAGCTGTGGGCCCAGGTGGCCAAGAAGGTCCCCAGCACCCTTGGATCAGCCCTGGGGTGGCAGCAGGAACAGGGCAGGGATCGTCCCCCTGCACTCAGCACCTCTAACCCTGAGGTCAGGATTGGGCCCCTCACTCCAAGAAAGACCTTGAGGGGCTGAAGAGCATCCAGAGAAGGGGAAGGGGCTGGAGAACAAGTCCTATGAGGAGTGGCTGAGGGACCTGGGGCTGTTTATCCTGGAGAAGAGGGCTCAGGGGAGACCTCATCCCTGTCCACAACTGCCTGAGAGGAGGCTGTGGGGAGGGGGGGTTGGTCTCTTCTCCCAAGGGACAGGAGATGGGATGAGAGGAAAAGGCCTCAAGTTGCCCCAGGGCAGGGTCAGATTGGCCATCAGGAAGGATTCCTTCCTGGAAAGGGTTCTCAGGCCCTGGCAGAGGCTCCCAGGGAGGGGGTGGAGTCCCCATCTCTGGAGGGGTTTAAAAGGCAGGTGGATGAGGTGCTAAGGGTTTAATAAGGGGACAGGTATGGTTGGACTTGCTGATCTCAGAGGTCTTTTCCAACCAGATGATTCCACGATGTCCAAGTGGAGACCAGTGGCGAGTGGTGTCCCACAGGGGTCGGCACTGGGACCAGCGGTGTTCAACACCTCTGTGTCAGACGTGGACAGTGGGATTTGAGAGCACCCTCAGCAAGTTTCTGACAGCCTGGCTGGGAACTCTCATCCATGCAAGTTCTTGCATCAGACTTGTTGAAATAATGGGGTTTTCTTCCTTTTTACTTAGCAAGAGTCTCCTGTTCTTTCATTGAGCATCTCAAGGTCCTGAAAAAGCTCTCGCTGTGCACCCCGGTAGTGAGCTGATAGTAAGAATGGCAGAATGTGGCTTCCTTGGGTTCTTCCAGATCTCCAAATACCTGAGCTTCTGCTAGACTCTGCTTCTGAGTTCAGTCTAGCACGTTGAAGCATGTGTAACCCCTCAAGGGGGGGTTGAAGTGGGGAGGTGTGAGTGGAGAACAGCGAGAGGAGGGGGAGCGTGAGAGCCCTTGCATGGGAGACGGCGCTGTTTGCCGCGAGTTGCACAACCTGGTTGGGTTCAGCTGTCTCACGCGTTGGCAGTTGGGTGTCGGGAGGTTCCGTCGAGCAAGCACTCAGTTCTGTCACTCTTGAGTTGGTTCTGGGAAGCGTTCAGCCTGGTTGGAAGGGGCTGGGCACAGTCTGAGGCATGAGCTGAACTGCAAACACTTGCACCCCGCAAATAAAAGATGAAGTGGAAAGTTGCCTCAGCAAGAAAGTGAGGTGGAGGGAGGAAAGGGATGTCATATATAAGGACTTGGAGGTGCTGGTGGGTGAGAAGCTCCACGGGAGCGCCAACGAGCGCTCCCAGCCCAGAAACCCCCCGTGTCCTGGGCTGCACCCAGAACAGTGGGAGCAGAGGGGAGGGAGGGGGTTCTGCCCCTCTGCTCCGCTCTGGGGAGACCCCACCTGGAGCCCTGGGTCCAGCTCTGGAATCCCCAACAGCAGAAGGAGATGGGGCTGTTGGAGCGGGTCCAGAGGAGGCCACGGCGATGATCCAAGGGCTGGAGCCCTTCTGCTGTGAGGACAGGCTGGGAGAGTTGGGGTTGTTCAACTGGAGAAGAGAAGGCTCTGGGGGGACCTTAGAGCAGCCTCCCAGGACTGAAAGGGGCTCCAGGAAAGCTGGGGAGGGGCTCTGGATCAGGGATTGCAGGGATGGGATGAGGGGGAATGTTTTTAAGCTGAAAGAGGGCAGATTGAGGTGACATCTTAGGACGCAATGTTTTCCTGTGAGGGTGGGGAGGCCCTGGCCCAGGTTGCCCAGAGAAGCTGTGGCTGCCCCATCCCTGGAGGTGTCCAAGGCCAGGCTGGATGGGGCTTGGAGCCCCCTGATCCAGTGGGAGGTGTCCCTGCCCATGGCAGGGGGTTGGAACTGGATGAACTTTGAGGTCCCTTCCAGTCCAACCCATTCTGCGATTCTGTATCCAGTTTGTGATGATTCTTGCACTCTGGGTTCTCTGGAGTTGTCCTTTCTGACTTCACTCTTCTTCTTGCTTTCCAGGTGAAGACGAGAAACTTGCTGCTTCTTTGCTGGATGGGAAGTTTCCCCGGAGCACATCAATGCAAGACACTGTTAGGGAAGGCCATGGGATTCCACCACCACCTCAAACAGCCCCCCCCCCACCTCCTTCTCCATACTACTTTGACACAGCCCCCCCTCCATCCTTCTCGCCGCCTCCACCCCCAGGAAGAGCTTACGACACCATACGATCAAGCTTTAAGCCAAGCCTGGAGGCCAAACTCCACGGACTCCCACAGGTCATCAGCGCAGCCGAGATGTACGATCAGGCGAGGACTTCCATTCCTTACCCTGAAAGGCAGAAGAGGGCCAGATCCATGATAATCCTCCAGGATTCCTCTCATCTTCCCGTGGAGCCAACAGAGATCCCCCGGCCTGGCCCCTCCGCGACCCCTCCAGAGAAGCTGAAGAGGAAAGGGAGGGTGATCGACAACCCTTACGCCAACATGGGGCAGTTCAACGTCAGCCTCTTCGCTCCCACCAAGCCACAGAGGAAGAAGAGTCCTCTCGTGAAGCAGTTACAAGTGGAGGATGCGCAGGAGAGAGCAGCGCTCTCCATCACCGGAGGCTTTACGAGGGAGCCCTCTCCCACCCGCAGGAGCCATCGCCTGAGCGGCGTGGAATACCAGCACCACGCCGGCATTGCTCAGGTTGAAGCCACGAGCATCCCCTTTGCCACTGCCATCGCCGGAGTCATGAAGGACAGGGACCGGCGTCTGGATGAGAGGCGGAAATCCACTGTCTTCCTCTCGGTGGGGGCCATCGAAGGGACCCCCCCCAGCAGCGAGATGCCGTCCTTGCAGCAGTCCAGGTCTATCGATGAGCGGTTGTTAGGAAGCCGAGATGTTCTACTGCCTTCCCCTGTCTCAGCTTTAAAGCCATTAATTAGCAGCTCATCCTCAACGTTCATCCACCCCCTAACGGGAAAGCCCTTGGATCCGAACTCACCACTGGCGCTTGCGCTGGCCGCAAGGGAACGGGCCCTCTCGACTCAAGTCCCATCCCGGTCGCCCACCCCGATCCACAGCCCGGACTCAGAGAGAGCAGCACCCCTGTTTGTGGACATCCAAACCAAAGAACCGGAGAGGGGGGAGTTGGAGGGCTTGGTGTCCCCTGCGTACTCACCCGGAGGCAAAGGGGCCATTGGAACAGACTCTGGGACTTTGACCCCCGCGAAGAGCCAGTGGGGGACTCCGTCCACGCTGAGAAAGGAAACTGAGGCAAGAGTGGAAACACCTGGGAAGGAGGAGAAGAAACAAGAAGACAAGAAGTCCATGATTATTAGCATAGTGGATACGTCGCAGCAGAAGACCGCTGGCCTCATCATGGTTCATGCCACAAGCAATGGCCAAGACGAGATAGGACTTGAGATAAAAGAGGAGAAACCAGCTGTCCCTGAAGCATGCACAGAACCTGCAGAGACCCCCAAAGCCGAGACCCAGCCCAGTCCCGTGGGAAAGCCTCCGGTCAGTCCGGCCTCGGACAAGACGTTGGGACAAGGGAGTTCGGAGGAAGAAGTGGAGCCCTACACGGTTACGCTTCCGCCGGCTCAGTTGTCTTCAAGCGACGAAGAGACCAGGGAGGAGCTGGCCAAGATAGGGCTGGTGCCTCCACCAGATGAGTTTGCAAACGGGGTACTGGTCACCACCCCTGGCACACCTGTCAGCCACCTGGCTACGCCCAGCACGCCATCCATACCAGCGGCAGCAGTAGCACCTTCTACCACTGGCGGAACACCCTCAGGGAAGCCCTCTGACGCCCCCGTAGCCCCGGAGTCTGCTGCAGACTCGGGAGTGGAAGAGGTGGACACCAGAAGTTCAAGTGACCATCACCTGGAGACCACAAGCACCATCTCGACGGTCTCCAGCATGTCTACGTTGTCCTCAGAGAGCGGGGAGCCTACTGACACATACACTTCCTTTGCGGATGGACAAACTTTTATACTCGAGAAGCCACCAGTGCCTCCAAAGCCAAAACTCAAGTCCCAGCTCAGCAAGGGGCCGGTTACTTTCAGGGACCCACTTTTGAAGCAGTCTTCGGACAGCGAGCTCATCTCCCAGCAACATGCGGCCACTCTGGCGTCAGCCAGCATTGGCCGGCCACGCTACCTCTTTCAGAGAAGGTCCAAGCTATGGGGGGACCCCATGGAGAGCAGGCCAATCCATGGGGCTGACGATGACAAGCCAACTGTGATCAGTGAGCTAAGTTCCCGACTACAACAACTGAATAAGGATACACGATCACTGGGGGAGGAACCAGCCGGGTCCACCTTAGATCCCGGGAAGAAGTCACCGGTGGTCGCGGCACGGTAAGACACCGGGGAGGGGATGGCCGTGGGGCTCGGGGTGGGGGCTGCACGAGCAGAGCGTGGCCGTGCCGAGCACCCCGGGGTGTGTTTGGAAGGATGCTTTCAGAGATGTTGGGACTCCTCAGCGTGCACGGGGAGAGGCGGTGCTGAGGTGGTGCTTTCCAGACGTGATTTGTTCGTGGCTCCTCTCCACGCGAGCTCGCGCTGTTGCTTTTGCCCTTCAAATGGCCTTCCCGGCGATCCGTGTCCTTCCTCTGTCTCCAGAAGCTGTCGTTGAGCTGCTCCGTATCAGTCCTGGGTTAATGTTTGCTCCACAATTAATACCAACGGGTGTTTCTCGAGCGCTTTTCATTTCGAAGGATCTCCAAATGTTGTCAGGTCATGCGTCAGAGCTCTGGTCGGTCACTGCTGGGCAGGAGCCGCCACGAGGGCGTTGGTGACAGCCCTTAGGACACAGCACCACCACCTTTGGTCGTTGAGGCAGCGCTCAGCACCATGGCTGGACCAGGCAGCTCCGGTCACCAGCGAGGAGGGGTTTTGGCTGAGGGGGTTCCGCGTTGCTCCGGGTGCAGCCGGGTGTTCCCTCCCGTGGGTGCTCGCAGTGGCGCTGGCTCAACGCGGGTCTTCAGGACATAGAATGGTAGAATGAGCTGAGCTGGAAGGGACCCACCAGGCCCATCCAGTCCAACCCCTGGCCCTGCACAGGACAACCCCAACAGTCACCCCGGGGGGCTGAGGGCCTTGGCCAAATGCTGCTGGAATATTGTCAGGCTGGGACTGCTTCCCTGGGGAGCTGTTCCAGGGCTCCACCAACCTGTGACTGAAGAACCTTTTCCTAATATCCAACCCAACCTTCTCCTGAAACACCTTCCTGACGGTGGATTGGCCCCTGGCTCAGAGGCATCTCAAAGCGCAGTAGATCCTCTCAGCCCTTGTTCTCCTCTGTGCGGTGCCCAACCAGCCCAGGAGATCTGAAAGGACACATCAGAAGGACCCCTTGACATGCAGGAGCCTCTTTCTCGTGCAAAGTCCTCCTCTGGTTTCATCATCCCTCACATCACGCAGGAGATGGTGGTTCCTTCTCCCATATTGGAGTTGTGACCATCAGGCTCCCCGAGCAGCTCGGACCCCTCCGTGTCCCTTGGGTGTCCTACGTTGGCCACCCACCGGTCTGCCAGCACCCGATGCTCCTTCTGCCCAGCAGCCCCTTTGCCCCACACTTTCACCCCGACATCTGTCAAACTAAATTAACCCCAAAAACTCTAAATTGGAGCCCAAGGCTTTGAAATTTAACGTTGTGGCAGGAATTGACCCCAAAATGTCTGGTCTCGCTCAACCCTTTGAGGATGCAGCCACGTGTCACCTCCCACAGTCCTAAAGCCACACTGAAACGGTGCCACCGGTGTCCCCAGTGGGTGGGTGCTGGGTGCCAGTTCAGCAGGGAAGCTCTGAACTCGGAGGAACCCTGATTTGGAAAGGTTTTTCTGAGCAGAACATCACGGTGATGAGTTCCAAGTCCATGTGGTGGTGGCTCAGCTGGTGACATTTCAAGCTGTAGCACAGGGGACAGAGGGTCCCATCCTGACGTACACCCAGGAGAGCGTTCCTGTCGCTCCATCCTTCAGCTGCCCCATGTCTCCCTGCCTGTGCTGGTGCTCCGAGTGCCTCCACCCCTTGGGAGGAACCAAACTTGTAGTTATGACCTCAGCATGGAACCAAATCTCTGGATCTTGCCTTGCTGTGACGTTCTGTCCCTCCAGATTTGGCCCCAGATGCAGGTTATGACCATTCCCTAGAGCCTGGTGTCCCACGCGTGGTCCTTTCTTCTCACACCGCTCGGTCGGGGACCACGGGGTCCTGCGCTGAACGCTCTGAAGTTTGAATCCATTTGGGGACCCTTCTGAAATCAGGCACGACGTGCCTCATGATCCTGAAAAGTGCTGACTCTGCAGATCTTGGGTGATGCTGGAGAACCTGGACGTCGCCACCTTTTCGTGGCCACCAGGCTTGGCATCTCAAACCAGTCGCCCGTGCCGGGCGTACCCAGCTTTCCAGGGGACACCCCTTCTCCGTCCTCTTCCCTCGTGTCCTCCACCCTTGATTCCTCTGGTTTCCCTCACCCCCATCTCCCTCAGGAGGGTTGTCACCTGAGGGAGGCTGGGTGTCACCTCCTGTGGGAACCCCATCCTCCCGCACCGGGGATGCGCGGTCCATCCTCTCCTCACCCACCCTGCCACCAATTTCCAACAGTCCTGTGGAGTTCAACGCCCTCGTTTCTCTTTCTGAAAGCCAAGGCCTTTCATCTCTGAAATTTTTGTGCTCCTGGTTGATGTCAAAGTCTTGAAATATTTCCCAGGAAGTCAGCTGGAAATAGAATATTTAACGATGTCGGCCGCTCTCCTTCGTGGGGGGAAAAATGCCTCTCTTTGATGAAATTGCTGTAAATTCAGAAAATAATGCACAGAGCAGTTAGAAAAGCTGAGGTGACCCGTTTCAGGGCACGTTCTTCCAGTGCCTGGACCTGTCCTGAGAAGGCTGGTGTTACCAAAACCTCCCACAACAGCTCCCCTTGGCACAGCAGCGCTGCTAAAGGAGGAGTGAGGTGGGACCGTGACCACCACCTGCCCTTGGGATCCTCTCCAGGGGCTGGAGGCTGCCGTGTCCCTCTGGCCAGGCCTCCTGAAAGCCCAGGTGATGCTGTAGCCACGTCTGAGCCCTTTGGAGGACCAAAAGGCTGCAGCCTGACTCACGCTGCAGCTCTTCCTTCCACTCTTACGTTGAGCTCTGATCCAAAAAGAGCCACGAGCCAGGGTCTCCTGGAGTTCCCAGAGCTTGGGGACATCAAGGGGCCCTGACCAGAGCCATCCTGGAGGCGCAGAGCAGCTTCCACGTGGTGGTGGGTTCCACTGCTGGAATTTCCTTCTAGGCCCATTAAATTCTGAATTTACAGTAGTTCCATGGAAGAGCAGGGGATTCTCTTTGCACGCGTTGGCTGCAGTGCAGGCCCTGGTGCGTTTCTCTTGCAGAGGTCTGGGAGGGTCCTGGCGGGGACCCCCGGGAAGAGAAGACAAACCTTCCTCCGTAACTCTAACTCTGGCTGTATCTCCTTCCAAGACGGTCTTCCAGAGGAGGACGTTTGACGAGAGGGACTGAGAAAGAGGCCAAGAAATACTGAGAATGAGAACATAAGGTCAGAGTTCAGGCAATTGGTAGAGGTGATATTTAACCCCTTCTCAGCCCCGCGCGAGCGGCCGCGGCTGAGCGTGGCGAGGGGAGCTCTGCCGTGCTGTTCAAGGAAGGTTCTCCTCCCAAAGCAGTGGTGAGACACAGCCCTCACCAGGTTCACCACCAAGCACTTTGGTGGTGCCAGTGCCAGCTTTCGTTCGTGGAATCACGGAACCATCTGGTTGGAAAAGACCTCTGAGATCATCGAGTTCAGCTATCCCTGTCCACTACTAAACCACGTCCCTTAGAAGCTCATCAACCCATCCTTTAAACCCCTCCAGGGATGGGGACTCAACCCCCTCCCTGGCAGCCTCTGCCAGGGCCTGAGAACCCTTTCCAGGAAGGAATCCTTCCTGATGTCCAATCTGACCCTGCCCTGGGGCAAGTTGAGGCCATTCCCTCTCATCCCATCTCCTGTCACTTGGAAGAAGAGACCAACCCCCCCTCCCCACAGCCTCCTCTCAGGCAGTTGTGGACAGGGATGAGGCGTCCCCTCAGCCTCCTCTTCTCCAGGCTAAACTACCCCAGATCCCTCAACCACTCCTTGTAGAACTTGTTCTGCAGCCCCATCCCGTGGGAATAAGCAATGACCCTTGAGTTGGGAATGCACAAACTCAGCTCCCCCGGGAGCTCCCCTAGCACGGCTCTGAAGGCTGACGTGAGGCCAGCAGCTGTCTTGGTGTTTAACATGAAAGGGATCCTTGAAGATCCAGTGTCCCACCCCACAGCAGCCTTTGCTGGTGTGGTGTTGGTTGACGTCAAGCTTAACATGAGCCAGCAGTGGCCCAGGTGGCCAAGAAGGCCAATGACATCTTGGCTTGGATCAGCCATGGGGTGGCAGCAGGAGCAGGGGGTGATTGTGCCCCTGGAATCAGCACTGGTGAGGCCACACCTGGAATCCTGGGGTCAGGGTTGGGCCCCTCATTCCAAGAATGCACTGGAGGGGCTGGAGAGCATCCAGAGAAGGGAACGGAGCTGAGGAAGGGTCTGGAGAACAGGGGCTGTGGGAGCAACTGAGGGCCCTGGGGGGGGGTTTGGTGTGGAGAAGAGGAGGCTGAGGGGAGACCTCATCCCTGTCCACAACTGCCTGAGAGGAGGCTGTGGGGAGGGGGGGGTGGTCTCTTCTCCCAAGGGACTGGAGATGGGATGAGAGGGAATGGCCTCAAGTTGCCCCAGGGCAGGGTCAGATTGGGCATCAGGAAGGATTCCTTCCTGGAAAGGGTTCTCAGGCCCTGGCAGAGGCTCCCAGAGAGGGGGTGGAGTCCCCATCATGGAGGGGTTTAGAAGGCAGGTGGATGAGTTTCTTAGGGATATAGTTTAGTGAGAGGAAAGGTACGTTTGGACTTGATGATCTCAGAGGTCTTTTCCAACCAGATGATTCTGTGATCCTAAGCTGAGCTGTGGGAGCAGGACCAACCATCTTGGCATCTCCCTGGCTTGGACTTCCCAAGGTCCCAGGAGCAGAGCAGAAGCAGCTGCAGAGAAGTGTGAAGAGCCTGAAAGGGATCCTTTGTGTGCCATCCACTGCCCCAAGAAAGGCTGATGCTAACGAATGGGAGCTGTTCTTTTCTGATTAGTGACCCAGTGAGTCACAGCAACTGGAGAGCTGCAGCAGCACCAGAGGCTGAACTCGTGCTCTTCAGGGGTGACTCACACCTTAAACGCGCCCCGTGCCGAGGTGGCATCTCGTGTCCCCTTCTCCCGTGCCCATCCAGCCTCCTTCAGGCTTCTGTCATTCCTCGCTGAGCGTAATCACGCTCCGATCCCAACCTCCCACCTCCGCTGACGGGGCTGGATGCTGATCCACCAGCCCTTTCAGCTCACGTTGACTCAAGCCAGAAGCATCTGAGATGTCAACACGGCTCCGCTTTGGGGAACGAAGCCAAGAACCTGGCTTAGAGGATGGGGGGTGGTGGTGGGGGGTTTTTTTGTGTGTTTGTTTGTTTGCTTCTCTGTTTATCTTTAAGCAACAGCCGAACGTGCCAAATGTGTCGTGTGAAGCAGAATTTTAGATGCAAAACTGAGTTTTTCAGGTGCTGTTCTGGAAACCCACAACTGCTTTGTATCTCTACAGATCTGAAAGAGAGAGAGAAGAAAAATAAGCCCTTTAGGCATTTAGCTCCTAGGGTAAAGCTACCTCTTTCTATATAACCTCATCAATTAATTCTGTTTCAGTTAAATGGTGCAAGCTTTCAGCTGCTGCAGATACAACCCCCTGTTTCCTTGTAGGCTTTTTGTCTCTTCCTGGTGTCTAAACTCACGCCCAAAGCAGAGCTGAGCTTTTCTTTCCACAAGGGAGAGCTGAGACGGGCAGGGATGAGACCAGCTGAGCTCTGCTCTTCTCAGCACCATCCCTAGAGAGGGGTTTTGGGGGCTGCTGGGGAGGGGTCCTTTGAGGTTTGGAGAGGAGAGGGCTTTCCAGCTGAGCAGCAGAGCCCTGGGCAGGGGCTGAATCTCCTCAGCAGCATCGTTTGGCGATGTCAAGCAGGGAATCTCCGCAGCCTTGCCTGGAACAGCCGATTTGCTGTCCTGCCAGCGCCCCCCACACACACACAAACACCCCACTTTTCCCCACGTATCAGGTGCAGCCACCAAAGAGGGAAAGCACCCTGCAATCCCATGATGGATTGGCAGGTCTCCATCCTGCTTTTCCCACGGTGCTTTTAACGCATCGCAGGAGGTAACTAAAAAGGCATCTTTCTCTCTCCGTGGACTCCCCCCTTGGCGTGGGAGGAGGCTTCTGCTCCTGGAGGTGTTCTGCAGAGGGGCCACGCGTTCTCCTGGCAGCTCAGAGCAGCATTGCTGGAGGATGCTCTGCCCTGCTGGTTGCCATGGTGTTTTCCCAGCGTTCCCAGCAGGCTGAGGATGGGGCATTCCTGAGCCTGGTTTCCCCCCCGCCCCAGCTGCGGCTTTTCCATGTAGATGTTGCTCTGCAGGCAGCAAGGGAGTGGGAAAGCAGAGGCTGGTTTAGAGAGAAGCTGGTGGAGGTTGGGTGGTTGGAAAAGCAAGAGTTTCTAGAGGGTGCTGTGAAAATGTAGTGGTTGAAAGAGCACCTCCTGCAGGGAAATGCATCCCTACATCCGAGGTGATGCACGGATGCGACACCAGCTCATTGCTTCCTGCCTCTGGTGGCCGGGAACATCTGGATTTGATGTTGATGGACATTGCCTACAAGGAGACAGGGGCATTGTGGGTAGCAGGTCTCCGCATGTGTCCGTGTCACAGCAAGCACAGCTGGCTTCTCCTCATCGGTCACTAACATCTACTAATCACAGCTCATCCCCTCATCCCTCCCAGTGAGTAGAAGAGCAAACCGTGACTCTGCCTCATGCTTGTCCAGAGCCAGACTTGGAAAAAGGTGTCAGGGGTTGTCCAGAAGAGTTCCAGGTCCCACCAAGTCGGTTGTCAGTGCCGAAGTGGCCCCAAAAAAGGGAGGAGTTGGGTTGAGGGTTCACTCGTTGCTGATCCCAGCGCCTGGAGGGGCCCACGGTGCAGATGTTCTGTCACCCAAGGGCAAGAGAAGAGCTCTGAGGGTTGGTGCTTTCAGGGCTTTGGGGAAATGGAAGTGAAAGGCACAGAAAAGGGTCTTTTCCTCTTGTCTGGAGAAGTACAAAGGAAACAAGAAGGAAGGAGATGGAACTGTTGGAGTGAGTCCAGAGGAGGCCACAGGGATGATTCAAGGGCTGGAGCCCCTCCCATACAAGAACAGGGTGGGAGAGTTGGGGTTGTTCAGCCTGGAGAGGAGAAGGCTCTGGGGGAAACTTGGAGCAGCCACCCAGGACTGAAATGGGCTCCAGGAAAGCTGGGGAGGGGCTCTGGATCAGGGAGTGCAGGGACAGGATGAGGGGGAAGGGTTTTGAGCTGAAAGAGGGGAGATTGAGATGAGATCTTGGGGAGAAATGTTTTCCTGTGAGGGTGAGGATGTCCTGGCCCAGGTTGCCTGGAGGATCATAGAGTCATAGAATGGTTTTGGGTTGGAAGGGACCTCAAAGCCCATCCAGTTCCAACCCCGCTGCCATGGGCAGGGACACCTCCCACTGGATCAGGGGGCTCCAAACCTCACCTGACCTTGGCCTTGAACACCTCCAGGGATGAGGCATCCACTGCCTCTCTGGGCAACCTGGGCCAGACGTCACGGACGCCCCATCCCTGGAGGTGTTGAAGGCCAGGTTGGATGGGGCTTTGAGCACCCTGATCCAGTGGGAGGTGTCCCTGCCCATGGAACTGGATGGGCTTTGAGGTCCCTTCCTACCCAAACCATTCCATGATCCTGAGGAACAGGAGGTGAAGCAGCCTTTGTGCTAACTCAGAGCAGTTCTGCCCACCCTTTGCAGTGCGAGCTTGGGAGGAGATAGGCTTGGAGAGTCCCAAGGTGCAGCACACCAGGAGACTGGGAAGTCTGCTATGGATATTAGCCCTAAATTTCCTTTTCCTGCAAAAGAGAGATCAGAGGAGGCCGGATCAGGTTTGCTGCAATGAGAGGTAGAAGATTTAGTCAAGGTCTGTAATGCTCTGACCCTGCCAGAACCTCGCTGTTGGAAGTATTTCCTGACACCCAGATTTTGCTCCTGATTCTCTGTTCCATGGAGCACCAGCAGGTGAGAGCTCCTGGCTGAAGGAATTCCAATCCTGTTACAGCAGAATTGCCCAAGGAAAGCATGGGTGGATGCTGAGATCCTTTTGTGTGGGAAAGCATGAGAGGGAGAGCGTTCCAAGCGCGTTTAGAAGTCCTCTTGCTCTTCTACATCACTCCTTCAGCACAGGGGGTTGGTCACCGTGACACAGCCAGGCCACTGTCCCCAAAGGTGGATCCCCAGGGGATAAACACATGTCCCTCTCAGCTGGCCAGCCCTCCCAGGGCTCCCCAACACTTCTGCTGGGAGCTCCAAGCTGGATCCTCCAGCTGGAGCAGCGCTGGATCCTCCTGCTGGAGCAGCGCTGGATCCTCCTGCTGGAGCAGCGCTGGATCCTCCTGCTGGAGCAGCGCTGGGTCCTCCTGCTGGAGCAGCGCTGGGTCCTCCTGCTGGAGCAGCGCTGGGTCCTTGAGATGAAGCAATGCTGATCCTTGAGCTGGAGCAGCGCTGGGTCCTCCAGTTGGGGCAGCGCTGGGTCCTCCAGCTGGACCAGCGCTGGGTCCTCCAGCTGGACCAGCGCTGGGTCCTCCAGCTGGACCAGCGCTGGGTCCTGCACCTGGAGCAGCGCTGGGTCCTGCACCTGGAGCAGTGCTGGATCCTCACTTGGTGCTGCTGTCCCTGCCCCACAGCAGCCACATGACTGCTGTCCCCCTGCAGTCCCCTGCTTGGCCAAGCTGCCCAAGCAAGGTGGCCCTGCTCTCTCCAGAGCTCCTGACCATTTCTTCCCCTTCTTCCTGCAGCCAGGTGATAAAATCCGAGTGCAAGCAGCGATCATTCGGTGTTTGTGGCCCCCGTGCCAAACCCAACCAGTGCTGGCAGCCTCAGCCCCTGTTGGTCGGGAGATGAGGAGCCCTTGCCCTGTCACCTGGGTGAGACAAAGCCTCTTCCTCCCTCCCAACAGCCACAGTTGAGGGCTTTGGTGATGCCCAAGAAGGAGGTTTGGAAAGCTCAGCACCCAGGGTATGGGGGTGAGGTCTCTCGGGCCGTGCGAGGAGCTGCAGCATCTCCCTCCTGCTCCCTGGATCGCAACCCAGACCTCAGTGAGGGACTCAAACCAACATCCCCAGCAGGGCAGCTGTGATTATCCCCTCTGGGAAACCCTCCCTCACTTGCAAAAGGCCCTCCATTCACCTTTAGCTGTAGCTGTTCTCACCAACACCGAGGGGGAACCACTCAACACGGCCACGGGGTGAAGTCAGAGGAGATGTTGAACTGTATTTGCGCTCTTTCTCGTTCTTGCTGTGGGGCACTTTTTTTTTCTCACGCCTATGTTGTTCCCTTCCCCTCCCTCTCTGCCCTCCCCCAGTCTCTGTCTTCTCCCTCCCTTCTCTCTCTTCCCCTCCCCCCCCCCTTTCCTCCTCCCAAGCACTGTTGATCGTTCAGGCTTTGGCTGTTGAATCCATGCGATTATGAATGTCCCATTTTCTGTAGGAACCTCGGCCAACGTGGAACATCCTGACCTTCCCTGCCCCCTCCCCCCCCAAAAAAGAAAGATAAAAGCCCTTTGGCAACCATTCCTTGGGTCCCCTCGCTGACCCTGGCCCCAGGTGGTGAAGCCTTTACGGGTGCCACAGGTTCTGCCCCGTCCCTGGCACCGGAGGCCCCTCCCACCCCTACCTCACCCTTCCAAGCCGTGCCGAGGCATCGCGACGTGGCCAGGCTCCTGCAGTACCACCTGATGAAGTCCATTTGCTCTTCTCCGTCTCGTTGCTGCCCCGGGGACCGGAGCTAACATTCTCTCTCATTGCCTCTCTTCCTGCTCTCCATCTGCATGTCCACGCTGCTCTGTTCTAGAACCGCCTCTGGCCTCCGGAGGGTGGGCGAGTTGTGTAAGTGAGCACGTTCTCATCCCATAAGCAAAGTCACCTCCGTCTTCCCCGTGCCCCGTCCCGCTTCCCGTTATCCCCAACCGGTCGAGAGTGTCCCCCTGCCCCACCTTTGGTGTGCCCCCTTGCCCCCCCCCCCCCCCCCCAGTAGCATGTCTGTGTCCCTGTGCTGTGGTGTCGTCGTGTGCTGCTGCTCCTAGGTGACAGCTGAGGGAAATTCCCTTTGGGATCCCACGGGTTTGGGACAAAGACCTCCTGGCACCGTCGAGGCTGCCCAGGGGACGTCCAGCAAGGGGATGCGCAGGGGAGGGGCTTCTCGGCACAGCTCTGTCCCGTGGAACCCAGCAAGGGTGGGAAGAGACCCCCAAGAAGAGTGAGGAGAGAGCTCAGGAAGAGTGGGAAGGGATCCCAGGAAGGGTGGGGGAGAGAGCCCAGGGAGGATGGGGAAGAGGCCACAAGAAGGGTGAGGAGAGACCCCAGGAAGAGTGAGATGGGACCTCAGGAAGGGTGAGATGGGACTCCAAGAATAGTGGGGAGGGACCTCAGGAAGGGTGGGGAAGAAACCCCAAGAAGGGTGAGGAGACACCTCAGGAAGGGTGGGGAGGGACCCCAGGAAGGGTGGGGAGGGACCCCAGGAAGGGTGGGGAGGGACCCCAGGAAGGGTGGGGAGGGACCCCAGGAAGAGTGGGAAGGGACCCCAGGAAGAGTGGGAAGGGACCCCAAGAAGCATAAGGAGGGATGCCAAGAAAGGTGAGGGAAGACCCAAGGAAGGGTGGGGAAGAGACCCCAAGAAGGCTGAGGAGAGACCCCAACAAGAATGAGGAGAGACCTCAGGAAGGGTGGGAAAAGGACTCCGGGGAAAGTGAGGGGAGACCTCAGAAAGGGTGGAAAGGGACTCCAGGAAGGGTGGGAAGGAACCCCAAGAAGGGTGGGAAGGAACCCCAAGAAGGGTGGGAAGGAACCCCAAGAAGGGTGGGAAGGGACTCTGAATAGGGTGGGAAGGGACTCTGAATAGGGTGGGAAGGGACCTCCGGAAGGTTGGGAGAGACCCCAGGAACGGTAGGAAGGGACCTCAGGAAGGGTGTGGAGGGAGCCCAGCAAGGCTGAGGTTGAACTGGCTGCTGCCCCAGGAGGCAACATCCCTCTCTGAGCCCCAACAGCTCCCCCCAGATGCACAAGGCTCCCCCTTCCCTGATTCCCCAGGCCTGGTGTGTCCCAAAGTCACCTACTGGAGAAGAAAAATCCCATGGGACAGAGGAGGCAGCATCTTGTGCTCTTCCCACCCTGACATCAGCCAGCGCTGCCCCTGCCAGGTACCCCAGAGCCTCAGGAGCTCGACCTGGTGCCCCACAGGGAGTGGCCTTAAACCATGGATAAATGTTTATCCAAGACAACTGTAGGGAAATCCTGGTGCAGAAAACCAACCCCTCTCTTCTCCTGGCTGGAGAAGTCCTTGCTCCTCAGCTCTTGACCCCAGCAGGTCTCCACGTCATAGAATCATGGAATCATTAGGGCTGGAAAAGACCTCTAAGATCATCCAATCCAACCATCAGCCCAACCCCACTGTCCACTACTAAACCATGTCCTGAGATGCCACAGCAACACAGTTTTTGAACCCCTCCATGGATGGAGACCCCACCACTGCCCCAGGCAGCCTCTGCCAGGGCTTCACCACACTTTCAGTGAAGAAATTTAGCCTAATATCCAATCTAAACCTCTGCTGGTGCAACTTGAGGCTGTTCCCTCTCATCCTATGGGTCATTTCTTGGGAGAAGAGACCCAGCACCCACCTGGCTACAACTTCCTTCCAGGTTCTTGCTGGCTCAGCTCCTGGACCCGTGACCCCAGCAGGTCTCGGTTGCCCCAAAGCTGCTGGAACCCCTTCGCAAGCCCATGGCTGATGAGCTCTGGCTGGATCAGGCAATGAGACCCTGAGTGAGGCCGTTCCTCCCTGCACAGGGTCCCTTGGCCTGAGCATGGGATCCCTCTCCCTACCCAAGAGGTGATCTATGCAGAAATCAGGACAGCTGGGGAGGGGCTCTTGATCAGGGAGTGCAGGGATGGGATGAGGGGAAACGGTTTTCAGCTGAAAGAGGGGAGAGTGAGATGAGATCTGAGGGAGAAATGTTTTCCTGTGAGGCTGGTGAAGCCCTGGCACTCAGAGGAGTGGTGGCTGCTCCATCCCTGGAGATGTTCAAGGCCAGGTTTGAGCCCCCCGATTCAGTGGGAGGTGTCCTTCATGGAACTGGATGGGCTTTGAGTTCCCTTCAAGCCCAAACCATTCCATGATTCTTTAACACTGGAGGTATTCAAGGCCAGGTTGGATGGGGCTTTGAGCAACCTGATCCCATGGGAGATATCCCTGCCCACAGCAGGAAGATGAAACTGGCTGGGCTTAGAGGTCCCTTCCAACCCAACCCATTCCATGATTCTCTGATCCACCCTGGTTGGGTGCTGGAGGGTGGGAGGTGGGGAGGCACAGGGCTGGGTGCCCATCGGGTGAATTTCCCCAGCGTGCATGGCCGGCTCTGTGGTCTTAGTTGTGCTTCTTCCGTGTTTGTCTGTCTGTCCTGGTCTCTTTAGCCCTGGTCTGTATGAAATAGCTGCCTACATCTGTGTTGCTTCCTCGTGTGAACGCAGCCCCGGAGCCCCCGCAGAGCTCTGGGCAGTCTCATGTTTGATTTTTGACTTGTCATTTTCTGCTGACTTTCCGAGTCTGCGTCCCCTTCCCGGTGCCCAGGTGGACAGGGCCCAGTCCCAGGAGAGCAGACTGGCAGCGCTAGGAAACTCCTCCAGGCTGGTGGTTGCTGCCACACGGATGCTTTCCCACTGGGATCAGCTCTGCTCCAGTCCTGGGCTGCTTTCAGAAGATGTGTGGGAGACTCAGAAGCCATCTGACCTGTTTAGGTCCTTCTGGTGGGGCAGGAGGTTGCAGAGTCCCTAGGTCTGGCTGGAGCTGGAGCACTTCTCCAGCTGGAGAGGGTTGGAGAGGTTCTACCCAGCAAATCTTGCCTTGTTTGCGTGCGGTCAGCGGTGGGAGGGTCCTCACGTCATCACATGTGGCCATGTCTTCATGCATTCAGTCCTGTTGCTGGTGTCGCAGAGCGTCTGAGCGTTCAGGATTGCACCCGGGGGAGCTCTGCCACCCTGTCAGCACGGTGGGTGCTCAGCTCCTCCCGCAGCTCAGGCTGCTTGGCTCAGGTCAGGGTGAATTTGCTCCGCTCAGGTTTGTCTCCTGTCCCCACGTCGTTAGGGTGCAGCACCAGCTGGGCAGAAAGCACCCAGAGAGGCTGCTTGGGGGCTGAATGGGAGCTGGCTCAGCCCCGTTCTGCTGAGCTGGTGTTTCAGACAATGGCAGTGCCTGCTCCCATCCTGCACCATCTGACTGACCCTGGCTGTCAGCTGGTGTTTCCTCTCTGTTGCACAGCCCTGTTTGTGTGAAAGCTTTGGATATTGTTTCAATCCCAGCATCCCTGCCCGACTCGGAGCGTGAGCTGCAGCAGCTCTTTCCAGCCCTGTGAGCTCTGAGCTCAGCCCCTGCTGAGGAGCCCGAGGCTGCCAAGTGCCAGGGCTCAGCTCCAGCAGGGTGAGCATCCCTGACAAACTCCAAACATGAGCTGGAGCTGCCCTTTGCATCCCTGTGAGCATCCCAGTCCAGCTCTAAGCATGA
The DNA here is from genome assembly GCA_033558185.1 of Dromococcyx pavoninus. Lineage (NCBI taxonomy): Eukaryota > Metazoa > Chordata > Aves > Cuculiformes > Neomorphidae > Dromococcyx > Dromococcyx pavoninus. Next base: position 50,145 of record JAUMJL010001139.1, on the reverse strand, counting down.
ACTGGAGCTGCTCTTTCCAGCCCTGTGAGCTCTGAGCTCAGCCCTGCTGAGGAGCCCCAGGCTGCCAAGTGCCAGGGCTCAGCTCCAGCCCCATGAGCATCCCTGTCCAGCTCCAAGCATGAGCTGCAGCCGCCCCTTCCAGCCCAGCAAGCATCCCTGTCCAACTCCGAGCATGAGCTGCTACCACCCTTTCCAGCCCTGTGAGCTCTAAGCTCAGTCCTGCCAAGGGGCCTGAGGCTTCCAACAACCAGGAATCGGCTCCAGCACGGTGAGCATTCCTGCCCAGCTCCAAGTATGAGCTGCAGCTGCCTTTTCCAACCCCGTGAGAATCCCTGCCCGACTCTGAGCATGAGCTGCAGCTGCTCTTTCCAGCCCTGTGAGCTCTGAGCTCAGTCGTGCTGAGAGGCCCGAGGCTGCTAAGTACCAGGGCTCAGCTCCAGCACAGTGAGCATCCCTGCCCAACTCCAAGTATGAGCTGCAGCCTCCCTTTGCAGCCCTGTGAGCTCTGAGCTCAGCCCCTGCTGAGGAGCCTGAGGCTGCCAACAGCCAGGGCTCAGCTCCAGCAGGGTGAGCATCCCTGATGAACCCTGAGCATGAGCTGCAGCCACCCTTTCCAGCCCTGTGAGCCCTGAGCACAGCTCCTGGCGAGGGCATCCTCTGCCACAGGGTGTGGGCAGTGGTGGGGAGCAGGGGGTGAGTGAATATTCCTCATCACTGCAACACCCTGAGCACGGCACGGGGGCTGCAGCCCAGAGGAAAGCACCAGCCAAGGCTCTGCTGCATTTGCTGGAGCTGAGTCCTGGCTGTTGGCAGCCTCAGGCCCCTTGGCAGGGCTGAGCTCAGGGCTCCCAGGGCTGGAAAGGGTGGCTGCAGCTCATGGGCTGTGGAAAGGCGAGCAGGAGAGGGCCAGGCACTGCCTCTGCCCAGCACCCATTGCCAGCAGCGCTGCTCCCGTTTGCTGCCTAGAGAGGTTAGGGGTAGGGTTAGGGTTAAATATAGGGTTCATGTTTGGGTTTGGGGTTAGGTTTTGGGATTGGGTTTAGGTTTTGGGATTGGGGTTAGGGTTTGTGTTAGGATTTGGATTCAGATTTGGGTTAGGGGGTTAGATTTGTGGGTCAGAGCTAGGGGTAGGGTTAAGGTAAGGCTTAGTGTTGGGGTTAAGGTTCAGGTTCTGGTTAAGGTTTGGGTTGGGGTTAGGGTTAGGGTTAAGGTCAGAGTTCAGGTTAAGGTTTGGGTTAGGGTTTGGGTTAGTGTTAGGTTTTGCTGCTGGCTTGGTCCAAAAGGGTCACCAATGAACCTGGAAATGCAACCCATGCTTGGCTTTCACAGGTCCCTCCTTATCTGAGCACCTTTAATGTTTTCTTAGCACATTTTTTTGCCTTTAATTCCCCAGAACAGGGTGGGTGCTGTAACCCCAGGGTGGTTTTAGGGCACTCAAGCAGGAAGAGTCAGTTCTACAACAGCTCCAAGGCTCCACCAGCTCCGATGCACAAGTGCTCACTGCTGCCTGGCAGCGTGGTGTCCCCTCTGCGTAGTAATTAACACCTTTGGTGCCACCAGAGTTTGAACCCTGCCGGGCCAGCTTCCCCTCTCTTTACCTGAAGAAAGGGTCAGGTGTTTGCTGCAGACTCCTCCTTTTCCCCTGCACCTAAAGCACAAAGCTTCAGCCCTACTTTGCTCCAGGGCTGGTGGATCTTGGGCTCACCCAGCGCTGCCCGACACAGTGCTGGGGTCCTCAGCCCCATCACCAGGGCTGGCACCGGGCAGAAAGCAGAGCCTGAAGCCCATGCTCAGGTTTGAGTTGTTGGTGAGGTTCCCAAGTTGAGGTGGATCTCAGCACTGGGAATCAGGAGGTGAAAACCAAACACAACTGAAAACCAAAGCTCATCGGGGACCAGCAAGGAATGAGAAATAGGACCTGTCCTTCCTGAGTCCTTCTTTTCTGGGCGCTTTTTGGATGAGGACCTCACTTCTGAGTTTTTGAGTGCTACCAGGGACCCAGTAAATGACAACTGGGCATCAAAGCCAGTGGCTTTCCCCATCCCATCATCTCCTGAGCATGAAGGCACTTGGCTCTGGGTCAGCTGCCTCTGATTGTGAGCCAGGAGCTCAGGAGAAGGTAGGACAGGTTGTTCCAACGCGGAGATGAGTCCTGCTGAAGTTTGTAGGACAGTGCAGTGAACTAGGAAGGTCGATCAATCTTTTGAAGTCAGGGAAAATGCTGTGGCCATGCACAGCAGGAATGACTCTTATTCTGGCAGCAGAAGTGTGCTCAGAGAGAGGATGGGAATTATGCAGCAAGAGAGAGAGAGAGAGAGAGAAAACAGGAGGGGGTTGAACCAGGAAGGAGATATTGCAGTGAGAACCCTCAAAAGGGAACGTAATCTCCAGGGTTTTTCTGCCTGGTTGGCTTCTTCCCAAATCCAGCCTCTGTATTTCATTGGGATCATAGAGTTTGGGAGAGGAAAAAGCTAAACAAAGAAGGCAGAAGTGTGACTTGCTGTCATCTGACCGTGGCAGGCTGACGTGGGAACTCTCCATGGGAGAGGCCTTGCGTTTGTAGAAGGACCTGGGGCAGTGGGCAAGGCTGGAGGTGCTGTGGTTCAATACTCAAGTCTTGCAACAAACCCCAAAGCCTCTGAGCTGCAGCTTCATCTTTCTGTTATCCAGGGATTGGTCGGGGTTCCTCATCTTGTCCTTCCCTCCCTACTCTTCTTCCCTGCATCAACTCAAGGAGAAGTCACAAGTTGTTGTCTGCTTCTCCATCACAGCCCTTCTTCCCACATGGAGGAGTCTATATAGAGGGAAGAAGAGAGTTCTGTCATGAGTCCCCACCTGGAGCCCTGCTTTCAGTTCTGGAGTCCTCAGCACAGGAGGGACATGGATCTGTTGGAACGAGTCCAGAGGAGGCCACGGAGATGATCCGAGGGCTGGAGCCCCTCTGCTGTGAGGACAGGGTGGGAGAGTTGGGGTTGTTCAGCCTGGAGAGGAGAAGGCTCCAGGGAGGCTTTATAATGGCCTTCCAGTACCTCATGGGGCTTCTGGCCACATCACACAGAACCCTAGAATCGTTTGGTTGGAAAAGACCTTTGGGATCACTAAGTCCAACCGTCCCTGTCCACTACTAAACCACATCCCTGAGCACCTCATCTGCCCAGCTTTTAAACCCCTCCAGGGATGGGGATTCAATCACCTCCCTGGGAACCTCTGCCAGGGCCTGAGAACCCTTTCCTGAGGTCCAATCTGAGCCTGCCCTGGTGCAACGTGAGGCCATTTCTTCTCATTCTATCACTCGGGAGAAGGGACCAACCCCCACCTCACCGCAACCTCCTTTCAGGGAATTGTAGACAGGGATGAGGTCTCCCCTCAGCCTCCTCCTCTCCAGGATAAACCCCCCCAGGTCCCTCAACCGCTCCCACAACCCCTGTTCTCCAGCCCCTTCCCCAGCTCCGTTCCCTTCTCTGGACGCTCTCCAGCCCCTCAAGGTCTTTCTTGGAGTGAGGGGCCCAGAACTGACCCCAGTACTTGAGGTGTGGCCTCCCCAGTGCTGAGTCCTGGGGAGCAATCCCTTCCCTGCTCCTGCTGGCCACACCATGGCTGATCCAAGCCAGGATGCTGGTGGCCTTCCTGGCCACCCAGGCCCCCTACTGGGTTTCAGTTAGTTGCTCCTACCCTCTTCCTCCCATCAACCACGAGAGAGATCTGTTAAGGTCTCCCCTCAGCCTCCTCTTGTCCAGGCTGAACAACCCCAGGTCCCTCACAGGACTTGTTCTCCAGCCCATCCCCAGCCTCATTGCCCTTCTCTGGACGCACTCCAGCCCCTCAAAGTCTTTCTGGTAGAGAGGGGCCCCAAACTGAACACCATATTCAAGGTGTGGCCTCACCAATGCCGAGTCCAGGGGCACAATCTGCTCCCTGGTCCTGCTCGTGCACGGGGTGGTTGCTGGGCCCCTTCATGAAGTCTCCAACCCCTGTTGCCCGTGTTCCGACACGATCCAAGAACACAAGAGCTGTGCCCGAGGCAACCAACCTCTGCAGACCACGAGCTGAGGACTGAGCTGCCTGATTTGCAGGACTTCTCCTTGTGGGCCCTGGATTTGCTTCCGCTCAGGAGTCTCCAAACACGAGTGTTGCAGAATTCTCTCCTGATTTGCTCCTCCTTGTGTTCATCCGAAGAACTCTTCCAGTGCTTCTTCAGCATCGTCAGCCCTCCAGATGGAGTTCCCACATTGCCTTCAAGAGGAAGAGTACATTGGGTGCAATTAACCCCGCTCGTTGGGGTCAGGTTTGCAGGTGTTCCCTTGCAGCATCTCTTTGCCTTCCTGCTATGAAAGAGAAGAGCTCGGAAGTGCCAGATTTATCTTCTCTAATGCAAAGTGCTGTCTGCACAGAGCCTGGAGAAAAATGACAGTGGGAAATTAGATCACCTTCAGTGGAAAAACCTCCTTCTCAGTAGTTCTTCAGCTCAGCCTCGCGTGCTGTTGGGCATCCTTTCCCTTGGGGGCTCTCTTTATGGGGGATAAGCTCATCCTTCTCTTTGGATTCTGTTGCTGAGAGCCAGGAGTAAATTTCTTGCTGGAATACAGCAGTTGAGGACGAGCAGTGGGTTGGCAAATGGTCCTGAGAATGGCTCTTCATCGATCTCCCAGTAAGAAAGCTCTTCCTGCCTCCAGCTGGAGCTCCTCCCATCCTGGTGATCTGCTGTCTGGTTGGCTCTGGAATGGGAAGAGCTTTCCCAGCTCCTTCCTGACAAGGCTTTGCTTGGCCCTCTGGCCAATGGGACATCCTCGATGTTCTATGAAGAAGCACATTTTCTTCCAGCTTTCGAAACACCTTCACTCATCCCAGCGGAGTCCGTCAGCAAGAGCTGGGCCACAGGCAGGAGGTGATTCAGAATGGTTTGGATTGGAAGGGATCACAAAGGTCACGCAGTCCAAAGGCCCTCCCTGCAGTGAGCAGGGACATCTTCAAGTCCCTCAGATTGCTCAGAGCCCCATCCAACCCGGCCTTGAATGTTTCCAGGGATGGGGCATCCACCACTTCTCTGGGCAACCTGGGCCAGTGCTTCATCCACCTTCACAGGAAAACATTTCTTCCTAAAATCTAGTTTAAAGCTCTCCTCTTTTAGTTTAAAACCATCACCCCTTGTCCTGTTGCTACAGGCCCTGACAAAAAGGGTTTTCCCCATCTTTCTTATCAGCCCCCTTTAAGTATTGAAAGGCTGCAACGAGGTCTCCTTGGAGTCTCCTCCAAGCTGAACAACCCCAGCTTCTATCAGCCTCTCTTCTCCAAGCTGAGCAACCTCAACTCTCTCAGCCTCTCTTCAGAGGGGAGGTGGTCCAGGCCTTTGATCATTTTTGTGGCCTCCTCTGGACTCGATCCAACAGCTCCAGGTCCTTCCCGTGCTCAGGACTCCAGAACTGGAGACAGAGCTCCAGGTGGGGTCTCACCAGAACGGAGCAGAGGGGCAGAACCCCCTCCCTCCCCTCTGCTCCCACAGCTTTGGGTGCAGCCCAGGACATGGCTGGCTTTTTCCCTGCCTCACCTTGGCCATGGTCACAGCGAGCACCAAGCTCTGGGTGCACCAAGTATGGATGGAGAATCACGAGACCAGCCTCATGTCTCATCATTTAGGGAAGATCATTCACCACAGGAGTCAAGTCCTTCATCCAGCTCTAACAAAAAGCACAGGGGATGCTTTTGAAGGCCACTATGAAAATACCAGGAAGCCAAGAGCACCAACACGAAAGACTCACCAAGAAGAAGCAACGCTCTGCTCTTTGGAGCAACCAGAATCGCGTCGTCTTGGTTGCTGAATCTCTCCTCGCCTTTGTTACCCTTGAAGAGATTTGGACTGAGATGCAGAGTTCAAAGGAAGAATCTTCACCCATTAGTGACTCATTCAAGAAATCTGCTTTTTAATACCTTCAGTAGAAGTATTCCCAGAAGGCTTAATTAGCTGTCCTACAAATGCATAATCCCTTTTTTGTTGGGTAGAACTTCCCTTTTCATCAAGCTCCCTTGTGAGACTGTGTCCCATGAGACCTCTTCTCCATTTTTACCCATTCCAGTCAGGTCCACATGTCCCAGAAAACGAGCTTTTCTGGCTATGCTGAAGAAGCAATCCAGGCAACCAATCTACTGGTGGTACTGAGAGTCTGCCACCACCAAGACTTGAGAGACAGGGGTTGAGAGCTGCCAGAACTTGGACTTCATGTGTTCAGAGGAGACAAGCTTGAAGGCAGCCCTGCAGCAGCGATTAGAGCTGCCACATCCCAACATTCCTGGAGGTGTTCAAGGTGGATGAGGCTTTGAGCCCCCTGATCCATTGGGAGGTGTCCCTGCCTATGGCAGGGGCGTTGGAACTGGGTGGGCTTTGAGATCCTTTCTCACACGAACCATTCTGTAACTCACAGAGAAACCTGTGGCAACCATCATCCCACCATCTCTGAGCTGCTGGTGTTCCAAGGCCCAGCTGGAGCACCACCAGAAATGGAAAGTGAAGAAAGCATTTCGTTTTTCCTGTTGAGCTCCCCAGTTACCTTGACTTGGTGTTGTCTGAAGGAGAAGTGGACAACGCCTTCATGCTCCTGAGACCCCACAAAGCTTAAGTCCTCGAGGGCATCATCCTGAAATGTGGCAGCACTTGGCCTCAGCTTGGCCACAGCTGGCTGCTTCACATCTCCAGCAGTGTGCATTCCTCAGGCAAGACGGATGAACCTGCTGTGAAGAAGAGCAGTGATCCAGGAAAAAAGCCCTCCGAGCAGATATCGTCACTGCACGTGACGTGAAAATCCTTGGAAGGGCTGCTGTGCCGAGGTGCCACTTGGGAATGATGACATCCAGCAAAACTCTGGCTTCAGAGGAGAGTGGAGTGCCTGTGACCAAGTGATTGGACTGGTGACCCACAATGAAGTCAGCTTCCAGAGGTGGGCAGGACGTCAGGGACTGGTGGACTATCTACAACGTAAGGTGTGGTTGGAAGAACAGCACTGCTGAAGGAGCTGACAGTGCACTGCATGGACCAAGGTGGTGCTCCACAGAGAACAGACCTGCACATTGCTTCTCCTGACCAGCCGTGGCCAGGAAGGTGCTGTGGCACCACCATCTCATCATTGCAAGGACATCCCAGCTGTGGAAGGTTGGGAACACAGCTGATTTCTCACATGTGGTTGACAGAATCATAGAATCCAGGGATCATTAAGGTTGGAAAAGACCTATAAGCTCATCAAGTCCAAGCATCTGTCCAACCCCACCGTGCCTGCTAAACCTGGTGTGCCACAGCCACAGGTGCTTTGAATCCCTCCAGGGATGGGGACTCCAGCACCTCCCTGAGCAGCCTCTTTCAGTGCTCCACCACCACTTCAGTGAAGATGTTTATCCCAATATCCAATCTAAATCTCCTCTGGTGCAACTTGAGGCTGTTTCCTCTCATCCTGTCTCTTGTTACTTGGGAGGAGAACCCGACACCCTCTTGGCTTCAACCTCCTTTGCAGGAGCTGCAGAAAGTGAGGAGGTCTTCCCTCAACCTCCTCTCCTCCAGGCTAGCGGTGCCTCCTGTACCCCATCCCTGGAGGTGCTCAGGGCCAGGCTGGATGGGGCTTTGAGTCCCCTGATCCAGTGGGAGGTGTCCCTGCCCATGGCCGGGGAACTGGGTGGGCTTTGAGGTCCCTTCCCACCCAACCCATTCCATGATTCTAAGACGTGAAGACATCCTTATCTCTGTGAGAATCACACCCCTTCGATCTTGCACTGTTTCTTCGGCCTTTCCATGGCTGGGCTACATCAGTGCCTCTGGTCACCCCCTCCCAGGCTGTGCCAGTAGATCCAGAACTTTCTCTCCTTCATCCCTTCCAGCAGGGATCCTTTGCCATCCCCGTGAGCAGGACACCGTGTTTTGTTCTGTCACTCCTTGATCTGTTTCTTGTTCCGCAGCCCTCAAGGTCACCCAGCTCTTCCTCTTCTCTGTTGACGGAGCTTCCCAAATGTGATTCATTGTCGTTGCTTCTTTAGAACCCTCTCAACTTTCTTTGCCAAGGTGGCAGGAAAATAAGAATAAGAGGAAATATGTGTAAGCCCACAGATCTTCATACTCACGTTGAGCTCATGTTCTCAGAGCCATCTCTCTAATTAACCTAATTAACCTCCCAGAAGCACAGCTCTTGCGTTGTGGGTGCGTTATTGGCCTTAACCGTAGCCCTCGGAGTCTTGTTGCTGGCAACATGTTTCCAACACGCCCATCTCTTCCAGGAGGGACCTGAGATGGGACAGCAGAGCTTGGAGGGTGACCAGGGATTAGAGGTCCCCGCGCTGCACTGGGTCAGGTGGCCCGAAGGATGGTTTCTGTGTTAATTGATGTCACAGCCACGTGCCAAGAAGCTGCAGTTCTGTTGCATTTTACCCATTAGTTTGGAGGAGAAGCAAACTGACCCAGAGGAGTGGTCCTGGACTACTTAGTAAAGAGATAACCAACCCATCCCCAGGCCGTGCAGCGCTGAAGGAGTGGACCCTTCCTCTCCACTCGCTCTTGGCCAGGGCTGCGGAGGACAAACTCTTGGAGTTGTGAAGGAGCGGAGTCGAGTGCTTCAGGGTGGTCTTCTCCTGCCCAGCCATGACATTGGGTGCAGCACAGGGAGATGGACACAGTGTTGTGCAGGGGGGCGAGCAGACCAGGCCCCTCAGCCCACCTGAAGGAGCTGATGATCAGACCCTGCTGCCTCCATCCTTGGGGTGGCTGATGGTCCTTCCGTCGCCACACTGGGATGGTTCCCGCTTGTCCAGGGAAGGGGCTCTGCCCTGACTGGGAGTGCTGGTTTGCTCCGAGTCCCGTAGTGGTACACGAGTGCGTGCTGAGGGTTACTGAGAGGAGTTTGGGGAGCGGTGGTGCCCCCAACCTTGCTGACCAACCAAGATGCAGGCTCTTCTGCTGCGGGCAGTCTTTGTGTGTACCCAGCTGCAGGGCCCATGGTCCTCCCTGGTAGGTCTCGATGGGCTTCCAAGCCGTGGCAGCTAGGTCAGGTTTGGCCAGGAAGTGGAGATACTCACTCCAACCTCTTCTACCTCCTCTGGAACTTGCAGGAAAGCCTTGGCTGAGGTGCTCCAAGCCTGCAACGCTGCAGACCACCCCTCCTCTCCCGTCTCAGGCTGACCCAGCCCCCACCCCCACCCCACTTTTCCACACCCCCCCCCATGTATATTGTGTGTGTTCTCCTGTGTCTGGGGACCTCCACCTCACCCCTGCCCTCTGCTCTCTCTCCTCTCTCGCTGTACCGTTCTTTCTGCAGACTTTTCAGTAGTTTAGGAGAACTCAGCACCATTTCCCAACGGAGCTCCGGGACCACCTACACAGTCCGACCTGGCAGTCGCTACCCCGTAACCCGACGTACCCCCAGCCCCGTGAAGCCGGCTCTGGATCGGACAGAGCCCCTCAGCACCGTCCGGCCCTACGGTCTGACCCCTCCCACCATCCTCAAATCTTCCAGCCTCTCCATCCCACACGAGCCCAAGGAGGTGCGCTTTGTGGTGAGGAGCGTGAGCGCCCGGAGCCGCTCCCCATCCCCGTCCCCATCTCCAGGGCCACCCCTGCACACCCTCCACCCGCCTCGGCCCTTCATGCAGAAACCCCTCCACCTGTGGAACAAGTACGACGTTGGGGACTGGCTGGAAAGCATCAATTTGGTGGAGCACCGAGACAAGTTTGAGGACCATGAAATCGAGGGCACGCACCTGCCCGCCCTCACCAAGGAGGACTTTGTGGAGTTGGGGGTGACCCGAGTCGGGCACCGGATGAACATTGAGCGGGCACTCAAGCAGCTGGTAGACAGCTGACCGTCCCAGGCAGCGCTGGCCTCTTCCAGAGCCACCATTTGGGGGGGTGGGAAGGTGTTTCTACTAGACTAATAAAACCCACTTTGATTCTCTTTCTATTCTGAGCACTGCACTGAAGGGCGCGGAGCCGAGGGGCTCCCGCCCACTCCCACAACCGTTCCCCCCCCTCCTGCTCGGCCCCGCCAGCCCCGCGACGCCTTCGGGACAAGGAATGTTGCATGAAATACATCCTCGTTTCTGTTCCTCCCAGAGAGTTTGGCCTGTATATCGCTTGATGTGCTCTTCCCCTGGGACGTCGCTGGTGGCCGGAGGGGCCGAGGTGCCAAGTGCTGCCCAACCCGGGGCTCCCGCCCCGGCGTCGAAGGGCAGCACTTGGCCGGGATGGGGAGCAGGATGGGGCCAGCGGTGCAGTGAGGAGCCGAACCCCGGCTAGCGAAAGGGCTTCTGCAGTAGTCCCCAGTGCTGATGACAACAGGCAGGGAGGAGAGCACGCCAGGCACGTGCCGCGTCTCGGGCAGGTCGGGGTGGCCCATGGTTGGAGACACCCCGAGCTGCGCCGAGCCGGCCGCCGGCGTGGCGGGAGCAGGAGAGAGGCTGCTGCAGGTGGACTTCCCAAGTCCTCTTTGGGAAGAGCAACCAGGAGGCACCACGGCTGACAGCGGTGCCCTTCACCCTGTTGGGGTCGGAGGCGACTGGCCGAGCCGGGTGGTCGTGCCGAGAGCTTGAGGGATTCCAACGTGCGGAGGTCTCCGTGGAAGGGCAACCTTGCCGTGCGAGCCCGAAGAGCGATCCTCACGCGAGAGGTTAAACTCCTGGACTCTTGTGCTGCCGCTCTGCCCGTCGCGCCCTCGGTTGCCCCCCCCTGCCCCGGGTGAGAGAGGGACTGAAACCGCATGGATCAAAAGCATGTTTGGGGATGTCGGAGGGAGGCTGGTGGGGAATCCAGCAGAAAACGCTTTGCCAACAGGTTTTTTTTTTGGGGGGGTGGTGGGGTGTTGTTGAGGGGTGGGGGAGGGAGATGTTTTATTTCCTCTTGGTTTGGGGTCTTGTTTCCAAGGGGATGGGGGGGAGGGGATGCGTTGATGGATAATATATAATCTCCGTGCATTTATATAGAGAGCAGCTGATGATCTACAAGAGATGATACCGAACTACAGGATTCCCACTCCGTCCTGGTCATCCTTATTTTGCATCTTTTTAATCAGCTATATATTTGAAAAGAGAGAACAAATATCTATATATCTATATCTATAGCTCTAGCCACCTGATTTTGTTATAATTTTACTAAATCTATATATCTCTTAAGACTTGTCGAGATGCTGGCGAGGCGGTGCCCGCACCCCCTCCCCTGGGATGCCCATGGCTCATGGGAGTTTTTAGCAACTGACGGAATGAATGTGAAAGCCTTTTTAAGATAAAAAAAACAACAAAAAAAAATCCCCCCCTTCCCCCCCCCCAAAAAAAAAGCTCCTTTCAGACTCTCTGGATTTTAAAAGAGATCGAAACGCAACACAAAACTTGGATTTTTGGGACGCACCGAGTCTTCCAGCCCCGCCAGGCAGAGCCGCGCGAAGCTGGCGCTTCCGCCACCCCGATGAATCCCGCGCCTCTGGCAGGCGCAGGTCCTTCTCCCACCTCTGCTCCTGAGGAGCAGTCGCCACCACCGTGCCCCGGCGCTCGTCCCCGTTGCCGCTGCTTTGGCTTGGCCACCACGGCCACCGGGAGCGGGGAGAGACCGGCGTGCAGGTCCAGCGGCCGGGCTGGCTCCCGCCGCGCCGCTGAGGAGCCATGGGGATGGGGGTGCCGTGGTGGCACAGCCACGGGGCCACCAGGGCTTGTTGGGGGGGTCATTCGGTCACCCAGCAGCTTGGGGAGCTGGAGGACTCAACCAGTGCAGGCACTGGGAGCCATCCAGTCACCCAGCAGCTTTGGGGAGCTGGAGGGACCCAACCAGTGCAGGCACTGGGAGCCATCCTGTCACCCAATGGCTTTGGGGAGCTGGAGTGACCCAATCAGTGCAGGCACTGGGAGCCATCCAGTCACCCAATGGCTTTGGGGAGCTGGAGGGACCTAACCAGTGTTGGCACTGGGAGCCATCCAGTCACCCAATGGCTTTGGGGAGCTGGAGGGACACAACCAGTGTTGGCACTGGGAGCCATCCAGTCACCCAATGGCTTTGGGGAGCTGGAGGGACACAACCAGTGCAGGCACTGGAAGTCGTCCAGTAAACCAACAGCTTTGGGGAGCTGGAGGGACCCAACCAGTGCAGGCACTGGGAGCCATCCAGTCACCCAGCAGCTTTGGGGAGCTGGAGGGACACAACCAGTCCTGGCGCTGGAGGAGGTGGCATCTTCACCCCCCCAGCGTGGTGCCCGGTGCCCCGCGCCCCTTCCTTGCTGGTCCAGGGGTGGCCAGGGCTCAGCCGGCTGGTTCGGCGGGGGATGGCTCGGTGACCGGTGTTCCCAAAAAGCTGAGTCCCCCACGAAGGCATTAACTCTTCTGGTGCTAGAGGGAAGGACAAGGAGGTTCCTTCTGACCCTCACACATCTCCGAACCTTTACAACCTTCAGCCAGGGAAAAGGCTCAGGACCAGGTTTGGGGCAGAAGTCCCTCCTGCGCCCACCACAAGGACCTTCCCGGGTTGGATCCTGACCTGTGCTGGTGCACCAGGTCCTCCCTGGGGTGGTTCTTGACCTGTGCTGGTGCACCAGATCCTCCTTGGGAAGGATCCTGACCTGTGCTGGCGCAGCAGGTCCTCCCTGGGATGGATCCAGACCTGTGCCCCTGCACCAGGTCCTCCCTGGGATGGATCCAGACCTGTGCCCCTGCACCAGGTCCTCCCTGGGATGGATCCTGGCACTGTGGTGCCATCTCCTTTTCCCTGAGCTCTTGTTGGGCGCGTGCCCAAGTGGCTCCATCCTGAGCTCTCTAGAAGCCACCAGACCCTGGGGACCTCTCCTCCTCCCCGGGTGCCATACCCAGTGCTCCCAGCCAGGGCAGGCACCCAGGGACTGGCGCGAGGAGCTCCAAGCTGGACCAGTGAGCAAACAGCCTGCGTCAGCACCCCCAGGGTACCCCAAGCCTGGCACCCCACGCCCTGGGGAGCCAAGAGGCGTCCGAACCGCGATAGCAGCCATTGCGTCTGCGTTAGCCAGGGGTGCCATCGCGCCCCGTCAGGCGTCCCCAGCCCCGTTCCCAACGCTGCCGCTCTCCCGAGGGACCTGGAGCAGGATCTCACGTGCCAGGTCCTGCCCTTTCCACCTCCCTGCCCCGTAGTGGCGGCCCCAGCCCATCGCCCTTCCGCTGCCGCGCACCCCGTCCCTCCGACCGGCCTTTGGGCCCCACCACGCACCCAGGACCTTCACCCTCCTGAGCACCAACCTTCAGCCTCCTGCGCACCAACTTTCACCCATCCTACGTGCCCGGCACCTTCACCCTCCTGCTCATCTCCCAGTGTCACCCATCCTACGTACCCAGCACCTTCACCTTCCTGTCTCCTGCTTTCACCCTTCTACTCATCTCCCACCTTCACCCAACCTACGTACCCAGGACCTTCACCCTCCTGCTCTTCTCCCACCTTCACCCATCCTGTGTACCCAGCACCTTCACCCTCCTGCTCATCTCCCACCTCCACCCCTCCCACGTACCCATCACCTCCGCCCCTCGAATCCTCCGTGCAGCCTCGCACGCCTCGCCCAGCCAGCAGCATGCGCAGATGCACGCATCCAGCTCTCTCCCTGTGCCCCCAGCTCAGCACCCCTTGCCCTTGCCGAGGCTGCAGCTCCTTCACCCATTCTGCCATTGCTCAGCACCCTCTCCTCGCAAGGTCTTGCTGGTCCTGCATGGTCAGGGACGGTCCCGCTCCAGAGATGTCCTGTGCCACCAGCAACCATGGCCGCTGCCACCGCTCTTCTTGCATCCCTTGGCCCCGTTCTCGCTCCTTCCAGGGGTCTCCATCCCTCTGCCACCTCCCACGTGCTTTGCACCCCGGTGCTGCTCAGCTCCACACCGACCACCACCCAAACCCACCGCTTGTCCCCTGCGACCAGAGCTTGGCTCTCCAGGCTGCTGCTGCCGCTCCAGCTCCGTTCTTGGAGAAGCATCACCGGCACATCCAGCTTCTCTGCATCCCTGCGGGGACACCGCATGCTGGACCTGCCACCGCGCAGCTCCACGAGGAGGCACCACCACTTGGCTTTGTTTCCTGCTGCCACACGCCTGCAGAACCCCCGCTGTCCCCTCTCCAGCTCCATCCCTGCATCCCTCAGGGCCAAGGCCCTGTTGTCGGGGCACGGGTGGCCCCGTGGAGCACCCAGAGCACTACGCTGGGTGTCCGCACGCCACGGCTTGGCCAAACTTCTGCACTGCTGCTGCTGGCTCATCCCACGCTCTGCTTGGAGCTGCCAGAGTCCCACGGCCCCTCCGCATGCCCCCAGCCTTGCCCACCCTGCCAGCTCGTCCCACCGCTGCCCCTTGCACCACTTCTCCTGCTGCGCTTCATTCCCAACGTGATGCTGGCTCCTTCCCTGCCTCACCTGCAGGTGATGGAGACCGTGGCAGCCCTTGGAGACCCTGATGGTCCATGGAGGCCCCAGTGGCCCTCAGAGGCTCTGGTGGTCCACAGAGGCCCTGGTGATCCATGGAATCCCTGTTGGGCTTCAGAGACCTGGGTGGTCCATGGAGACCCCGTTGGCCCATGGAGACCCTGGTGATCCACGGAGGCCCTGGTGGCCCTCAGAGACCCTGGTGGCCCATGGAGACCCTGGTGATCCACGGAGGCCCTGGTGGCCCTCAGAGACCCTGGTGATCCATGGAGACCCCAGTGGTTCGTGGAGACCCTGGTGGCCTTCAAGACACCCCATTGGCTCATGGAGACCCCGGTGAACCATGGAGACCCCGGTGGCCCTCACGCCCCAGCGCAGCCCCGCAGTCGGCGGGCGCTGCTGGTGGAAGTGTGACGGTGTGCGAGCCTGAGTGCAGGCTGCTTGGTGGGTTCCCACCAGGAGAACCCAAGGTCTCAGCCCCTTCCGCAGCTGTTTTTGGGGCAACCAAGAGACCCGCCTGCACCCGCCTCTTGCCGCAAGAGGCCAGAAGTCTGCAGAGTGCAACTTTTCTGCAGAAAGTTCGGTCTGGGACCAGGAAAGCTGGACGCCTTCTTGCCATTTCTGAGGAGCCCTCCTCCTCTTCTTTCCTCCTCCTCCTCCCCAAGTCCCACCACTGCACCCAATCCTCTTGGGAGGGCTGGAGATGGTGGATGCACCCGCTCCGGAGCCGGCGGCTGCGCCGCTCCACCGTGCATCCCAGCTTCCACCACGAAGCAGCTGCAGCCGTACCTGTGTTGGCAAACACTGCGTGATCCCTCTCGTTGGGACACCACGGCTCGTCCCAGTCAGGCGTCACACCAAAGAAGGCGACTTCCACCCAACGCTGCCGCGCCGTCGGCCCCCCCAATGCCCAGGGGCTGCCCGGGGCTGCCACAAACCTGCTCCCCTGTCCCAGCAACCAACGGCTTCATCCTCCTCATCGCACTCCCACCCCAACGCTGCACCTTCCCTGTGTCCCCCTGCATCCATCATGGACCATCATAGAATCATAGAACGACCCGAGCTGGAAGGGACCCACCAGGCCCATCCAGTCCAACTCCTGGCCCTGCACAGGACAACCCCAACAGTCACCCCGTGGGGCTGAGGGTGTTGGCCAAGTGCTTCTGGAATATCATCAGGCTGGGACTGCTTCCCTGGGGAGCTGTTCCAGAGCTCCACCACCCTCTGGGAGAAGAACCTTTTTCCAACATCCAACTCAAACCTCCCCTGATGTACGTGTGGCAGAGATGGATGAGCTTGGGCTTGGAGCTTTGGAGACAGCACCATGCCTGGGAAGCACCAGGATGGTGCTGGCTTCCAAAGCCCCTTTGTCTGCCCTCCTGCTTCCTCCCTAGCCACCGCCAATCCACTCCTTCCCCGTGCCCATTTGTGTCCCCCCAAGCCCACCTAGATGAGGTGGCAGTGAGGACAGGGTGACCACGTACCACAGCCTGTGCTTCATGCCGTGACCACGTCCCTCAGCACCCATCCAAGGTCAGGACCCAAGGTCGGGACTCAAGGTCCCATCCACGCTGCGACCAAGTCCCTCAGCACCCATCCAAGGTTGGGTCCCAAGGTCCCATCCACGCTGCGACCAAGTCCCCCGCGCCCATCCAAGGTCAGGTCCCAAGGTCCCATCCCTGCTTGGCCCCGGAGAACGTCCCCGCCTTGGGCTCGCCCAAGTGGCGCAGAGCCTGGCGGTGCCTTCGCCGGGTCAAGCAGGTTGCCCAATGGCCAAGGTCTTGTCCAATGGCCATGGTCTTGTCCAATGGCCATTCCCACCTCCCGGTAGATCCGTAACCTCCCCGCTAACGCAGCTGCTGCTACTTTACTTTTCTTTTCTCAGCTGAAGCAAAGAGGATTTTTTTCCCCAGGTGTAGATAGCGCTTTCCTGACTCTGTATCTATTCTTGGCTGCCTTGGCATCTCTCTCTCTCTCTCTCTCTCCGCTCCAAACATCTCCAGACCCAGTGAGACATTTCATTTTGAAAAGCCATCCAGGAGAAGGCAGAGCGGGAGCGGGCGAGGAACCGACCCCACGAGCCTACGGCTCGGCCGGTGACGAGCGCCGCATCCCTTGGCCGCGCCGGGCCTTTACTGTGATTCTCATGGCTTCTCAATGACTTGGGTTTCTCTTCTGTAAAGAAAAAAAAAAACACACAAAAAGGGATAATTTGGGGTTTTTTTTTTTGCTTTGAAAGGGTTTTTTTTTTAAAAAAGAAAAAGAATAAATCTTGTTGGTATTTTTTTCCTTTGTCCGGACCAACGTCCTCACTCCCCTGTTGTCCATCAGCTCCTGTCTGTAATTCTGACTGTAAAAGAAGAACAACCAAAACCCCGACGGCGCTTTGTCCCCGGTTGGTTGAAGACCTTCGCCAGCCAACACCCCCTCACACACCCCAACACCCCCCTTCCCGTTGCCCAGCGGGGAGGGGGCCAAAGGTGCCGGGGGGGTGGGTTGGGAGGGGGAGGGGTTTGGTTCTGTCACCCCCCGGGGGGGGGGGGGGGAAGCCCTCACTGCCGCAATGCATGTGTCACCCTGCGGAGAGCCCCCCGCATCCCCCCCCCCCACCCTGCTGCATGTGCATCTTCCGCCCTCGCGCCGCGACCGCGCGGCTCCGCCATCCACACTCCTTTCTTTCTTAACCCAGACGGATTCCCCTGTGGGCTTTTTGGTTTTGGGTTTGGTTTTTTTTATTATTTTTTCCTTTGGTTCTTTTCTTTTATTTTGGTTGGTTGGTTCTGTTTTTGAATTTCTCCAGGGGTCGGTTTGACTTCGCCCTTATTTTGTAATGGATTTTTTCGGAGGAGATTTTTCTCCTTCTCCAGAGTCATGGAGGTGCGGCCATTCGCCTCCCGCCCTTGACGTTGTGATACACATCCCCCACAGAGATCTATGTTTCTTATATTATATTATTATTATTAATTATTATTATTATTATGTAATAAATTTCTAAGAAAGCTCTGCTTTGCTCCGTGGTGACTCAACTCCAGCAGCTCCCAGAGCAGAGCTGCTGCCATCCAGGGCTCATCCAACAGCAACTGTGGCCGCGGGTGGGTGGGGGGCAATGCATGCCAGGACCCCAAAATAGGCAGGAGGAGGGGTGCTCCCCAGGAACCCCGGCATTAGGCAGCTGGGGGGATGCACCCCAGCACCCCAAAATCGGCAGAAAGGGGGATGCACCCCAGGCCGTGGGAGGTGGGCGTGGATGTACTGGTGACCCAGCACCCCAAAACGGGCAGGAAAGGGGATTCACCCAAAGCCATGGGAGGTGTGGGGGGGTGAACTGGTACCCCAGGACTCCAAAATGGGCAGGAGGAGGGGTCCTCCTCGGGAACCCCGGCATTAGGCAGCTGAGGGGATGCACCCCAGCACCCCAAAATGGACAGGAAAGGGGATTCACCCGAGGCCATGGTAGGGGAGGGATGCACTGGTACCCCAGCACCCCAAAATGGGCAGGAAGGGGGGTGAACTAGTACCCCAGTACCTCGAAATGGGCAGAAAGGGGGATGCACCCCAGGTTGTGGGAGGTAGGTGGAGATGTACTGGTGCCCCAGCACCCCAGAATGGGCAGGAAAGGGGATTCACCCGAGGCCATGGGGGGGGGAGGGATGCACTGGTACCCCAGTACCCCAAAATGGGCAGGAAAGGGGATTCACCCGAGGCAATGGGGGGAGGATGCACTTGTACCCCAGCACCCTAAAATGGGCAGGAGAAGGGGTGCTCCCCAGAAACCCCAGCATTAGGCAGCTAGGCGATGCACCCCAGCACCCCAAAATGGGCAGGTGGGGAGATGCACCCCAGGCCGTGGGAGGTGGAGGGGATGCGCTGGTACCCCAGCACCCCAAAATGGGCAGGAAGGGGGGTGGAATCCATCCCTTTCCTCTGGCTCCTCCCCTTCCCTCCACCTCATCAACCACACCCACACACCTTGACCTCAACCCCCAACTTGCTCGGGGTGCCCTCAATCCCACCATCCGCATCTGCACCCACCCAACACCCCCCACCACCTCTCCCGGGTGCAGCGCCCCCACCCCTTCACCCACACAAGCCACATCCCACACACACCCCCAACAACCCCTCCCACCCAGGGTGGTCCCACCTGCCCCGGCACCACCCATAGAGCCGAACCGAACAGAGCCTCCCCCTCAAACCTGCTCCCCGGAGTGGTCCCACCTGCCCCGGCACCACCCACAGAACCTCCCACCCAAACCCCCTCCACCCCGGGGTGGTCGCAACTTCCCCGGTGCCAACCAACAGAGCCTCCCCCTCCAACCTGCACCCCGGGATGGTCCCACCTGCCCCGGCCCCACCCAACAGAGGCTCCCCCTCAAAACTGCACCCCGAGGTGGTTCCACCTGCCCCGGCACCACCCAACAGAGTCGCCCCCCTCAACCTCCGCCCCGGGGTGGTCTCACCTGCCCCGGCACCACCCGCAGAACCTCCCACCCAAACTCCCTCCACCCCGGGGTGGTCCCACCTGCCCCGGCACCACCTAACGGAGCCTCCCCCCCCTCAACCTCCACCCCGAGGTGGTCCCACCTGCCCCGACGTCACCCACAGAGTCTCCCCCTCAAACCTGCACTCCGGGGTGGTTCCACCTGCCCCGGCACCACCCAACGGAGCCTTTCCCCTCAACCTCCACCCCGGGGTGGTCCCACCTGCCCTGACACCACCCACAGAAGCTCCCACCCAAACCCCCTCCACCCGGGGTGGTCGCAACTTCCCCGGTGTCACCCAACAGAGCCTCCCCCTCACACCTCCACCCCGTGGTGGTCCCACCTGCCTCGGCACCACCCACAGAACCTCCCACCCAACCCCCCTCCGGCCCGGGGTGGTCCCACCTGCCCCGGCACCACCCATAGAGCCTTCCACCCAAACCCCCTCCACCCCGGGGTGGTCGGAACTTCCCCGGCGCCACCCAACAGAGCCTCCCCCTCCAACCTGCACCTCGGAGTGGTCCCACCTGCCCCGGCACCACCCAACAGAGCCTCCCCCTCAAACCTGCACCCCGAGGTGGTCCCACCTGCCCCGGCCCCACCCAACAGAGTCGCCCCCCTCAACCTCCGCCCCGGGGTGGTCCCACCTGCCCCGGCCCCACCCAACGGAGTCGCCCCACTCAACCTCCACCCCGGGGTGGTCCCACCTGCCCTCCACCACCCACCAGAGTCTCCCCAGCCTCGCGGGTCACACCAAGCATATATTTTATTGAAAGACCAAGTGGCTGACAAAGGCGGTGGGGGAAGAACCTTTACCCGGGGCGGGGCGAAGGGCGGGGGGTTTTGTACAAGTGTCGGTTGCTGCGGACTCCTCTTGTTGGTGGAGTAAGGAGATAAATATCGATCGGGACATCGAGCGGAGTTGAGTTATCGTCACTAAACTAGCACTGGTCGGATATACGGGGCCGGCAAGCAAAAAGAAATCACCAGGCACAGCAGTGAGGAGTGGGGACGGCCTCCTGCCCGCTGGCACCCTCGGGCCAGCCCCCCCTTGCTCCCCCCCGCCCCCCTAAACTGGTTTGGTTTTCCTCTCGCAGGGCAAAATACATTCAGGCTTTGGTGAGGGTGGTGGTGGGGGAGTGGGGGGCTCCCTATAGGGCCGGCAGCGTTGCCCTCCGCGCTGTGGGGAGCCCCCCCACCCCATCCCTAGACCCCCCATCCTCCCCTACCCCCGTCTCCCCTCCACAGCCCGAGCGCCCCAGTCCTGCGCCCCCCCCGTGGGGGACAGAAGGGGATGGCAGAGCGATGCTGGCGGCAGGGGTGGGGGTCCCCGATGGTGGCAAGGGGGAGGGGGGGCTGTGCCACGCTCCAGGGGTTTGGGGTGGGGGGTGCTGCAGCGCTGGGACTGCAGAGGGGATGGGGCCGAGGCGGATGCATCGGGGTGCGGGGCTGGTCCTGGGGGTGCGGGGGTGTGGGTGGGGGGGCTGCAGCCAGGGTGGGAAGGGGTGGGGTGGAAGAGCAGTGCTGCCGCTGTGCAGGGGGGCAGCATGGAGTCGGGGTTGGGGGGGCTTCGCAGCTGAAGGTGCTCACCCCCAGCAGCTCCATCCTCCCCATGCCCCCCACCAGCCCCTTCCCCAGCCCCATTCACCCCCTTGTGCCCCCCCCCCAAGCATATCCCCCCTCGCACTCCCCTAACCGCATTCACACACACACACACACACACACCCCCACTCCCACCCCCGGCATCTCCATCCCCGGGCGGGGTGCAGGGTCGGGGGGGTCACGGCTGGACCCCACTCCTGCGTCCCCCAGGCTGGCTTTGCTCATGCAGGGAGGGGCAGCTTCTCCCCCCAGCCCCGAGGCTCAGCTGCGCCACCTCCAGGTCCCCAGGGTGCTTGGGGGCACCCGGGATTACCCACTCGTGCTCGGTGGCTGCTGCCTGGCCCCCAGCGCCGCCCCAGCCCCCCCCCTCCAAAAAAGAAGCGGTGAGGATGTGCGGGGAGTCCGTGGGCTGGAGCGTGTGCGGGGCGGGGCGGGGGGGGGGGGCAAGCCGGCTGGTTGTGGGGGGGTCAGACAGAGTCTCTGGCCGTCTGTGGGGCTGGAGGGGGGGGTGCGGAAGCAGGAGACGCGGCGCCCGCCCCCCTACTCCAGGTAAATGTCCTCTGTGGGGCAGGCGTACTCCAGGTGCTCCTGGTAATATTCCTGAAAAGCTCGTCTGCAAGGAAGGGCACAACGGGCTCAGGGTTGGGATGGGGCTGGACCCTGGCACCCCCAGCAACCCATCCTCTCTGCACCCCTGGAACCCCCAGCCTTGACACTGCCAACCCCACCCCGCATCCTCAGCCCCCCCCCGCCCCCCAGCCCTCCTGCATCCCCAGCACTGCCAGGCTCCCCTGTCACCCAAACCCCAGCATTCCCTGCCCTGGCACCCGCAGCCCCCCCACCCCTGCACCCAGCCCCCTTGCACCCAGCCCCCCAACACCCCAACCCAGATCCCCAGCGCATCCAGCCCCCCTGCACCTCTAAACCTGGCACAGCCACTCCCCTACACCCAAATCCCTGCACCCTGCACCCAGCACCCCTGCACCCCCAGCCCTGACACTGCCAGCACCCCTAGCCCTCCTTGCACCCAGACCTCCTGCACCCACACCCACAGTACCCTCAGCCCTGGCAAAGCCACACCCCCTGCATCCAGCCCCCCTGCACCCACAGCTCTGGCACAGCCAGACTCCCAGCACCCCCAGCCCCAGCACTGCATGGGTCCCCACGCTGCCAGCCTTGCCACTGCACCCAGAACCCCTGCATCCAGACCCCCAGCACACCCAGCTTTAGCACAACCAGACTCCCTGCACCTCCAGTCCTGGCACAACCAGACCTTCCTGCAGCCCAGCCTCGGCATAGCCAACCCCCTGCATCCAGATCCTCTTCACCCCCAGCCCTGGCACTGCCAGCCCCCCTGCACCCCCAGCCCTGGCACAATCTTCCCCCCCTGCACCCAGACCTCCAGCACTCCCAGCTCTGGCACAGCCATCCCCCCTGCACCCCCAGCCCCAGCACTGCCAGCCCCCTGCACCCAGACTCCCCAGCACTCACAGCCCTGGCACTGCCAGACATCCTGCACCCCCAATCCTAGCACTGCCAATCCCCTTGCACCCCCAATTCTGGCACTGCCAGCCCCCCTGCACCCCCAGCCCTGGCACTGCCAGACACCCTGCACCCCCAATCCTAGCACTGCAAATCCCCTTGCACCCACAGCCCTGGCACTGCCATCCCCCCTGCACCCCCAGCCCTGGCACAGCCAGACTCCCTGCACCCAGCACCCCCTGCACCCAAGCCCCCTGTCCCCCCCCAACCCTCCCATGCTCCTCTCCGTTGCCCCCATCCCTATCTTACCCGACGCACTCAGCCACGTGCCGCATGGATTCCTGGGAGACGAAGACGTGGCAGGCGAAGCGGCTCAGCACCGGGTGCTTGGTGATGAACCCAAAGTAGCTGCAAGGAGAGAGCAGGGTGAAGGGGGGGAGGGCAATCCTGCCTGGGGGGGGCTCTGCGCGGATGGGGACCGTAGTGCGAGTGCCGTGGCTTTGGGCCCCTCACTCCAAGAAGGCCCTGGAGGGGCTGGAGAGTATCCAGAGAAGGGACCGGAGCTGGGGAAGGGTCTGGAGAACAGGGGTTGTGAGAGGGGCTGAGGGCCCTGGGGGGGTTTGGTGTGGAGAAGAGGAGGCTGAGGGGAGACCTCATCCCTGTTCACAACTGCCTGAGAGGAGGCTGTGGGGAGGGGGGGTTGGTCTCTTCTCCCAACTGATAGAACGAGAAGAAGGGCCTCAAGCTGCCCCAGGGCAGGGTCAGCTTGGACATCAGGAAGGATTCCTTCCTGGAAAGGGTTCTCAGGCCCTGGCAGAGGTTCCCAGGGAGGTGGTGGAGTCCCCATCCCTGGAGGGGTTTAAAAGCTGAACAGGTGAGGTGCTGAGGGATCTGGTTCAGTGGTGGACAGGGACGGTTGGACTTGATGATCTCCAAAGTCTTTTCCAACCAGCTGACTCTATGACTCTATGGGATGGACAGGGTGCCCCAGGGCTGGAGGAAGCAGCCCCTTGCACCCTGCATGATGGGATGGGGGGGGTCTCACCAGCTGTTCCGGGGGTGGCACCCGCAGAAGGAGATGTTCTTCATCTGGAAGAAGTGGCTGCAGCGCTCAAACTGGAACAGGAAAGGTGGCCGAGGTGTGGGTGCCCGGTTGGTGGCAGAGCAGGTGCCCGGGTTCCCCCCCCCCCCCCAAGCCCGTGCCCCTCACCTCCTCGTCCCGGTTGTACTCGGTGACGGTCAGGATGAGTTTGATGCCCTGCAGCGTGATCTCCAGGTCACAGCTCGCCGGCGGGCGCAGGTGAACCGTCAGCTTCCTGGTGGTGGCAATCTGGGGGCGCAGCTCGTAAGAGGGGGCAGATATGGGTGGCGCAGGGAGGATGGGTCCTCACCAACCTGCGCCTTCGTGCTCACCTTCTGCATGGCGGCGCAGAGGATGCCGTTGCCCTGGTGGTACGGCACCTCCACCGAGCCCAGGAACTGCACGTTGAACCTCTCCACCCAGCATGGGTTCCTCTTCAGGCCTGCACGGCGAGAAGGGACAAGGAGACGGCGCCCTGAGCCCCACCACAACGCCCACCGTGACCGTGGGGACCCCCCGTAGGCTCCTACCAATGGCGTCCCTGGCTTGGCCAACCACCTCGTGGGCGTAGAAGGCGGGGAAGATGCCCCTCTCTCCCGTCCTCATGTTGTAGCCCCGGTACCAGTAGTCATCCTCTTCCAGCTCCACCAGGATGGGGTCGTCCACGTCCAGCTCCAGCTCATCCTCGTGGCGGGGGATGAACCTGGGGGAAGATGGCCAGAAGGAGGACATGGGCAGGGAGGGAAGTGCAGGAGAAAGGGTTCTGTGGGACGCCCCCCACAAGGTTCCTGTGGCTGGAACCACACAACCGGGCTCGCTGCTCACCTGAAGACAGCTCGGTGGGTTTGCTCCCGCTCCTCCCCATTCACCATGCAGGAGAACAGCCCGAAGGATTCTGTGCCTGCAGAGGAGGAGGAGGAGGCTGCTGTGGGGCCAGGAGGCAGTTCTCACCTCACCACAGAGGGGACAAATCCCTCGGCCTTTGGGTCAAGCCTCATGAGGAAGAGCCTAAGCCTTTGGGTCCAGCCCCACAGTGGAGATCCCACGGCCTTTGAGTTCAGCCCCATGGGGAAGAGCCCATGGTCTTTGGGTCCAGCCCCATGAGGAAGAGCCCATGGTCTTTGGGTCCAGCCCCACGAGGAAGAGCCCAAGGCCTTTGGGTCCAGGCCCACAGGGAAGAACCCACAGCCTTTGGAACCAACCCCGTGGCCTTTGGATCCAGCCATATGGGGAAAAGCCCACGGCTTTTGGGTCCAGTCCCACAGCCTTCAGGTCAACCCCATAGCGGAGAGTCCTTGACTTTCGGGTCTGAACCCACAGCAAAGAGCTCTCAGCCTTTGGGTCTGTCCCCATGGGGAAGAGCCCATGGCCTTTGGGTCCAGTTCCACAGGTTTCAGGCCCACCCCACAGTGGAGAGCCCATGGCCTTTGTGTCTAGCCCCACAGGGAGAAGCCCACAGCCTTTGGAGCCAGCCCCATGACCTTTGGGTCCAGCCCCATGGAGGAAAAGCCCATGGCTTTCAGGTCTAGCCCCACAGGGAAGAGCCCACAGGCTTTGATTACCAGCCCAGGGAGGGAGATCCCACAGCTTTGGGTCCAGCTTCATGGGAAAGAGCCCATGGCCTTCAGGTCCAGGCCCACAGGGAAGAGCCTACAGCCTTCAAGTCCACCCCACAGGGAAGAGCCCATGGCTTTCGGGTCCAGCACCATGGCCTTTGGGCCCAGCCTCGTGGGGAAGAACTCAAAGACTTTGGGTCCACCCCATGAGGGAGACCTCATGGCCTTTGAGTCTGGCCCCAAACGAGAGCTCACAGCCTTTGGAACCAGCCCCATGACCTTCAGGGGGAGAGCCCATGGCCTTTGGGTCCAGTGCCACAGCCTTCAGGTCCAGCCCCACAGTGGAGAGTCCATGACCTTTGTATCCGGGTCCACAGGGAAAAACCCCACGGCTTTTGGGTCCAATCCCATGGCCTTCGGGCCCAACCACATAGGGGAGAGCCCATGGCTTTCAAGGCCAACGCTGCAGCCTTCCACAGCCACTCTGCCCCTGCCCCACCTCCCGTGTTGGGCTGCGCCATCACTGTGCCACTCAGGGATGATGCCACGGCCAGGATGGCCAAGGCAGGAGGGCACGGCAAGGTACGCGTCACTTACTGGAAGAGCGTGAGGTGCTGTTGACGAAGACATTGAGGAACTTCTTGGAGAACTGCAAGTCTGCCTCGGGGGACGAGTCCTCGGAGGAGCTGTGGGCGTCGGGGGGCGCCCCCAGCCCGTCCCCGAAGGCGGCCTCGTCCTCCAGGTCGCAGCGGTCGCAGGCGCGGAGCAGGTCGCTGTCGTCGCTCAGCACCGAGGTGCAGCGCCGCAGGCTCACCAGCTCCAGCTGCGTGTGCTCGTCCACCACCAGCGTGTACTTCACCGAGTCATAGGCCAGGGACTCATCCAGCGCCCGCGGCTCCAGCACCCCGGGGGCGGGCGGCAGCTCCCCCCCGAAGCCTCCTCTCAGGGTGTCCTCGGGGAAAGGGGAGCCCTTCAGGTAGGGCACCTCGTCCTCATCTGTTGGATAGGCCATGGCGAAGCCCCGGTTGGTCTTGGCGGTGGAGACGTCCAGGGCGGGCGGGCAGGCGTCGCGGTCCTGTCCCTGGGGCGCTAACCGGACATCATCGATCATGTCATCGGCCTCCAGGACACCTGAGTCCAGGTCTTTGTTGACAGCCCAGTCATCCGGCGGTGCCGCGGTACCCCGGGGCTCCCCAGCTGTGGTGGTGGTGGTCTCAGTCCCAGGGGAGGCACGCGGAGGAGAGCGAGGTGGCCCGGAGCGGCAGCCGAAGGTGGCCAGGACCTCGGAGGCACCCAACCTGTCGAGGGTGACGGGGCACCCCGGGAAGACGGGCGCGATGGTGTCGTTGGTGGGGTTGCTCAAGAAGAGGAAGGGTCCCGGCTCATCCACAGGCAGCTCCGGCACCGGTTCGGTGCCGGCACCCAGGGCCCGCTCGTCCTCGGCGCGTTGGAGGGAGCTGCGCAGCGTCTCCATGTCCACCAGCTCGATGGCGCGTTGGCAGTGGGGCAGGGCAGGTGGCTCCCCTGTCCCCACCGGGGAACCCCGCGAGCCGGGCTCCCCATCCAGAGCCTCGCTCAGGATCTCGGGCTCCAAGTCGGAAGCCGGGGAGATGGTGTCGCAGAGCGAGTGGGTCTGCTGGAAGCACTCGTCTGGGCACTTGATGGGGTAGGAACCCTCCGAGATCATCTTGTTGACGAGGTTGCTGAGCAGCCAGGGGGAGTCTGAGTCCTCACTCAGGTCGGGCTCCGACTCGGAGTCAGAGTCATACTCGCTGTTGTCCTCCTCGTCCGCCTCGGGCATCAGCTTGGGCCCCACGGGCAGGTAGAAGGAGCGCCGGATGCTCTCCAGGCTGTGGTCTGGGTCGATCTTCAGGTCCAGAGGGCTGGAGACGGAGACATCCGTCTGGCCCGCGGGTGCAGAGGAGTCCACCGGGTTGAGGCTGTCGTAGTAGCCCTCCATCTTCAGCTCCACCAGGCTCTCCCGCCTCACCACGCCGCGCTCCGGGAGCTCCCTCTCCAGAGTCTCCTCCTCCTCCTCCTTGCCCTTGTCCAACAGCAGGGAGTCCTTGATGCCCATCAGGCCAGGCGCCTCCAGCTCCGTCTCCAGCTCGGCTTCCGAGGTGGGCGAGCTGGCCTCCTCGATGGAGTTGGTGAGGTGGGAGGACCTTCCACTGCTGCTGTCGCTGCTGAGGTCCAGCTCCGTCTCCGAGATGGAGGAGATCATGTTGCTGACCAGGCGTCCGCTGGCGAAGGCCGCCTCGATCTCCCCTTCCACATCCGAGTCGGAGCCCGGCGAGCTGAGATCTTCGCCGTGCCGGCTGCCGGGCAGGAAGGGCTTGGTGGTCCTGCTGGTGAGGTCGGCCTCGATGCCGGGATCCGAGGAGGGCGAGGTGGTCTCCGAAGAGCCCGAGGGGTGCCCCCGCGTGCTGGCCGTCCGCCCGGGCTGGGGACCCTCCCCGTCGGAGCTGAGCGGCTCTGCCGGCCCCGCGGGGCGCCCATAGGCACCCGGCAACCGGGCGACTCGCCCGTCGTGCCGCTCGGCACCGGCCCTGGACAACGGCTCCTCTTGGGGCCGTGGAGAGCTCGGTTGCTCTTGGGGGGCCACGGGGCCACCCCCTTCGCCGGGCGCCCGCCTGTCCCGGCCACCGGCCGCATCCTGCTTTGGCGGAGCGCGGTGGCCGTCGGTGGCTGTGGGGGCCCGGGGCGGCGATCCGGCGTCGGAGCCGGGAGGAGCCGCAGGCCCTGTTGGAGAGAGAGATGGTTTAGGGGGCGTCTGGCGGAGGGGCGACGGGGAGTGCGGTGCTCGGAGCGCAGAGGAGATGATATTCATGTTATAATCTTCCCCGGCTCTCGGGGACGATGGGTTACCATGTGCCAAGGACTCGTGGCTGTTGCCTTGCGAGTCAAAGGGGGAGGGCTGCAGCGAGGTGGGGGGCTGCCCGGCCCCCCCGGGGCTCTCCAGGCAGGGTCCATCTTGGATGCAGGCGTGGGGAGATGAGTGTCCTGCAAAGGGAAGGCAAGAGCCCCGCGTCAGCGGCAAAATCCCACTCGGCTTGAACCCAGTGGAGGTGGATCAGAGACCACCCCCCAACAAGTGGAGCCCGTTCTGGGCAGGGACCCCCAAGCCCCCTCCAGCATCCCGCGCTCACCAGTGTGTGAGGAAGAGGAGGAGGAGGAGGAGTGGAGAAGGGCGTCCTGCCAGGTGGTGCGGTGAGCTGGAGGTGGGAAGCTGCCATTGTTGTTCAGGGAGTCCTGTGGGAAGAGCAGAGCCAGGTGGGTGAACCCCAAGGACAGATATGGGGGGGCCAAGTCGAGGGATGGGGCTCGAAGGGCATCTGGGGGAGGGAGAAGGAGTTGCCTGGAGGCATCAAATAGAATCGTGGAATCAGAGAATGTCCTGAGCTGGAAGGGACCCACCAGGCCCATCCAGTCCAACTCCTGGCCCTGCACAGGGCAACCCCAACAGTCACCCCGTGGGGCTGAGGGCCTTGGCCAAACCCTGCTGGAATATTGTCAGGCTGGGACTGCTTCCCTGGGGAGCTGTTCCAGGGCTCCACCACCCTCTGCTCTGCTCTGCTCTGGGGGAAGAACCTTCTCCTGGTGTCCAACCCAACCCTCCTTTGGCCCATCTTCTTGCCATTCCCTCAAGTGGTGTCACTGGTCACCTATCACAGAACCATGGAACAGTTTGAGTGGGAGGGACCTCAAAGCCCATCCAGTACCACCCCCTGCCATGGGCAGAGACACCTCCCACTGGATCAGGGGGCTCCAAGCCCCATCCAACCTGGCCTTGAACACCTTCAGGGATGGGGCAGCCACAGCTTCTCTGGACAACCTGGGCCAGGGCCTCCCAACCCTCAGCGTGCAGAATTTCTTCCCAATGTCCAATCCCAATCTCCCTCTTCCAGTTTAAAGCCATTCCCCCTTGTCCTGTCACTCCAGGCCCTTGGAAAAATCCCCTCCCCAGCTTTCCTGGAGCCCCTTTCAGTCCTGGGAGGCTGCTCTAAGGTCCCCCCACAGCCTTCTCTTCTCCAGTTGAACAACCCCAACTCTCCCAGCCTGTCTTCACAGCAGAGGTTCTCCAGCCCTTGGATCATCTCCATGGCCTCCTCTGGACCCGCTCCAACAGTTCCATCTCCTTCTGCTGTTGGGGATTCCAGAGCTGAACCCAGAACTCCAGGTGGGGTCTTCCCAGAGCAGAGCAGAGGGGAAGAACCCCCTCCCTCCCCTCTGCTCCCACTGCTCTGGGTGCAGCCCAGGACACGGGGGGTTTCTCAGCTCCTGGGCAGCTTCTCCTCCCCCAGCACCCCAAGTCCTTCTCCTCAGGGCTGATCCCAATCCAGTCTCCACCTGGATTGGTGCTTGGGATTGCCCCGATCCAGGTGTAGGACCTTGCCCTTGGCCTTGTCGAACCTCATGATGTTCACACCTGTGGCCAGGTCAGCCCAGGATGCCGCCCTGGCCCCGGCACGGCTCGGTGCTCCCCATGGGCTTGGCAGTGCCCGTGCCACGTGCCCAGGGCTTTATCCGGATTAGGGCCGCGCCGTCCCCAGCTCCCCTGCCCGCCCAGAAGGTGGGATTGAGGGACCCATCCCACATGGCTGTGGGGGACACCATCCCCTGGGGACATCGTCCCGTGGACCCCAGCCACGAGGTCCCAACGTGCCCCGGTCCCCCCGGTAGCAGAGCTCAGCCCCAGCGAGTGGGACCCCATTGGCTCCCCCAAAGACCCCCCCACCCTGGTCCCACGGAGCGGGCAGGAGGTGGCAGGGCCACGGTTGTCCCACCCGGTGCGGTGGCAGCTGTGGATTAGTCTCGGCGGCAGCGATAATCCCACCGAGAGGGAGATTAGAGGAGGCTGCCGTGTGCCGTGGGGCACGCACGGGCCCGGCGGTGGGAGGGGGAACAGGGGTGGGTGCTGGGGGGGACGGGGATGGGTGCTGGAGGGGACAGGGATGGGTGCTGAGGTGGGGACACGGATGGGTTATTGGGGGGGACAAGGATGGGTTAATGTGGGGACAGGGATGGGTTAATGGGGGGGACAGGGATGGGTGCTGGAGGGACGGGGTGGGTGCTGGAGGGGACAGGGATGGGTTATTGGGGGGGACAAGAATGGGTTAATGGGGGGACAAGGATGGGTGTTGGAGGGGACAGGGATGGGCGCTGGGTGGGGGACAGGGATGGGTGCTGTGGGGGGACAGGGATGGTTTCTTGGGGGACAGATATGGGTTCTTGATGGGGACAGGGTGGGTGCTGGAGGGGTTTGGAGATGGTTGCTGAGGGGGGACATGGATGGGTTGTGGGGGGACAGGGATGGGTGTTGGAGGGGAAAGGGATGGGTGCTGGAGGGACAGGGATGGGTGCTGAGAGGGACAGGGATGGCTTATTGGGGAGGACAGAGATGGGTGTTCGGTGGGAAAGAATGGGTATTGGGAGGGAAAGGGATGGGTTAATGGGGGGGGACAGGGATTGGTGCTGGGGGGGGACAGGGATGGGTTATTGGTGGGACAGGGGTGGGTCCTTCAGGGGAACAGGGGTGGGTTCTTAGAGGGGAAAGGGATGGGTGTTTTGGGGGGGAAAAGTGATGGGTGTTTGGTGGCACAGGGATGGGTTCTTGCGGAGACAGGGATGGGTGTTTGTGGGGGACAGGGATGAGTTATTGAGGGGGACAGGGATGGGTGTTTGGGTGGGGAAAGGATGGGTTATTGAGGGGGACAGGGTTGGGTGTTTGGGTGGGGGAAAGGATGGGTGTTGCGAGGGACAGGGATGGGTTACTGAGGGACAGAGATGGGTGCTGGGGGGACAGAGGTGGTTTCTTGAAGGGGGACAGGGATGGGTTCTTGGGGTAGGACAGGGATGGGTGCTGGGGGGGGACAGGGATGGGTGCTCGGGGGCCCACAGCAGCCCCCCAGCCCCATGGCAGCGTGGGGTGCCCTCCCAGGAAGGGGGTGGGAGCTGAGAATCCCCAAAGCCCCCCCGGCACCATGGCAACGCAGCCGGATGCAGGCAGCACCGCACGCAGCTTCCCACACACTGCGGCGGCGCCGCAGCTCAAGGCTGGCACAGCGTGCTTGGGGGCACCCCCCTGCCAACTACCCCCTCCCCACCCACCTCCCTGCCCTAAGGGGAGCCCCCGAGTGCAGCTCCAGGGCTGGAAAAGAAGGGATGAACCCATGCAACCTGGCATGAAACACCTGCTGCACCTGCATCACCTCACAGCCCTCTGCCAGAGACATCCTGGATGCCCTCCTCACCTCGAAGCTCCACATGTCAGGATGGGACCCCCTGGACACCCCCTCACCACAGTCCAGGGTCTGGCAGGGAGCAGACCCATCCCCAACATCCCCACCACTGCAGAGCTGGAGCCGGAACCACCTCCACCCTTCTCTGCCTCGTGGTCCTCCTGGTCGGTGCCCACCACCCCGGGCAAAGCCCACCTCCGCAGGGCCCCTTCCCACCCTGCTCCTGCTCTGCTGGCACTGGGATGTGGTGGGCAGAGCCCCCCCTCTTGGTCACCCCCCACCCTCACCTGGGTGCCGGGAGCCGTCAGATTGAGGGTTGTGGGTCGGTGCTTCTGCGTCTCCTCCAAGCCGGGCGATGGGATGGGCGAGGCTGAAGGGGACGGTGGAGCTTCCAGCTCATTGCCCTCCTCCTCCTCCTCTTCCTCTTCCTCCTCCTCCTCATTGTCGTCGATCATCTCAAACTCTTGGAAGTCATCCTGGAAGGTGCAGACGGGGTGCGGCTGCTCGCCACGCTCCAGCACCAGGCAGTCCTGGGGGGGGGTGTTGCAATGTTGAGTTGGCCATGGTCATGGTGGCCACGCTCGCCATGACCGTGGCCCCATCACCCTGGGTGGCTTGGCCACCATGGCCCTGACCTCCCCATCTCCCTGCCTGTCCCAGCCCCAACACCTTCATCCCAACCCTGTTTCCCCAGCACCATCCCCCACCCAGTGCTGGGGATGAACTTCATGAGGAGCCACCAGAGCCACCGATGTCTGGTCAGGGGGGGTGGTCCTTGCAGCCACCTCAGTGGAGGTGGTGGGAGTCCCTGCACCCCGAACCCACCCTGTGGAGCACCCCCAGGAACCTCTGCACCCTCAGCTCCAGGAGGGGCTTGGACAGGTTGATGGTGCCCCCCACCTCCGTGGTCCCCAGCACAGCCCCACGAAGCCACCACGACCCCAGGGACACTCGGCACCTTCTCGTAGTGGTCCGAGTCGTAGTTCAGCCCGATGCCGCAGTCGTCCGTGATCTCCGACAGGTCCTCGTCATCAAACTCCTCCAGGCTGATGTCCTGGGGGGGCCTGGGGAGAGGGGATGGGGACGTCAGGGCTGGGGGACATCAGCTGGACCACACCGTAGGGACACGCTGGTGTGATACCACCAGTCCAGCCAGGCCACTCCACAGGGACATCCTGGTGTGATGCCACCATCCCAGGCTACCTGGATTGGGAGGTGATGCCATCATCCCATGGTACTGGGATGGGAGCACCAGCCTGGCCAAACCTCAGGCCACCCCACAGGTACCTCCTGGTGTGATGCCACCACCCCAGGTACCAGGATGGGAGATGATGCCACCATCCCGGGGTACTGGGACGGAAAGTGATGCCACCACCCCAGGGTACTGGGATGGGAGGTGATGCCACTGTCCCAGGGTACTGGGATGGGAGGTGATGCCATCATCCCAGGGTACTGGGATGGGAGCACCAGCCTGGCCAAACCTGAGGCCACCCCACAGGTACCTCCTGGTGTGACGCCACCCTCCCAGGGTACTGGGATGGGAGCACCAGCCTGGCCACACCTCAAGGACACGCTCGTGTGATGCCACCATCCCAGCCAAGCCACCCCACAGGGACACCCTGGTATGATGCCACCACCCTAGGGTACCAGGATGGGAGGTGATGCCATCATCCCAGGGTACTGGGATGGGAGCACCAGCCAGGTGACATGGCATGGACAAGCTGATGTGATGCCATCACCCCAGGCTACCTGGATTGGTGGTGATGCCATCACCCCAGGGTCCTGGGATGGGAGCACCAGCCTGGCCACACCTCAAGGACACGCTGGTGTGATGCCACCACCCCAGGGCACCATCCTATGGGATCTGCTGTCCCTTCCCACCTGGCTCGCTGCAAACTTCCCAGATTCACCACCACCATCACACCAGGGTGGTGGGAACCCATGGCCACACACCCTCAGGTTGTCCCCAGCTGGTGGAGACGGCAAGGCCACCACCATGGTGGGCAGCACGGCTCCCAAATTCCCTGCCCAGCAAAACCCCATGGCACACGGTGGAGCTGAGGTGGGAGGAGACGGTCACTGCTGAGGTGGCTTTGGGGTGACCGGTACCATAGGGATGCTCTGGGATGTGGGGACAGTGGTTTTGGGGTGACCGGTACCATAGGGATGCTCTGGGATTTGGGGACAATGGTTTTGGGGTGACCGGTACCACAGGGATGCTCTGGGATTTGGGGACAATGGTTTTGCGGTGACCGGTAACCACAGGGATGCTCTGGGACCTGGGGATAACAGTTTTGGGGTGACCGGTACCACAGGGATGCTCTGGGATTTGGGGACAATGGTTTGGGGTGACCGGTACCACAGGGATGCTCTGGGATTTGGGGACTGACGCCCCAGCCCAAGGCAGGAGAAATCAAGGCGAGCGTTCCCAGCAGGAACGGGGGTGTCATGGAAACAGCGTCTCCTGCAGGGAAAGGGGGAAAAAAGGGGAAAAGGAAGGAAAAACTGGGCAGGGTTTGGTGTGGGAAAATGGAAAAGAAAGGTTTCTGGAGGATCCAGAGGGTGGGAGGTGCAGCAGCTCCTGGGCAAGGAACAGGACAGCTTCTGGGAGCCTCCAGTGGGGACAGGGATGGGTCTCACTGAGGTCCCACTGGGGTGTCACTGGGGTCTTGCTCCCAAGACCTAGCTGGCAGTGGGGGTGGGTATGGGGTCTCACTGGGGTCCCACTCCCAGGACTCAGCTGGCAGTGGGGATGGGGTCTCACTGGCGTCCCACTGGGGTCCCACTTCCAGGACCCAGCTGGCAGTGGGGGTGGGGATGGGGTCTCACTTCGGTCCCACTGGGGTGTCACTGGGGTCTTGCTCCCATGACCCAGCTGGCAGCGGGGTGGAGATGGGGTCTCACTGGTGTCCCACTCCCAGGACCCAGCTGGCAGTGGGGTAGGGATAGGGTCTCACCAGGGTCCCACTGGGGTCCCACTCCCAGGACCCAGCTGGAAGTGGGAGTGGGGATGGGGATGCGGTTTAACTGGGGTTGCACTGGGGTCCCACTCCCAGGACCCAGCTGGCAGTGGGAATGGGGATGGGTTTCACTGGGGTCTCACAGCTGGAAATGGGAACCCTAGGGATGGGGCTGGGGTCTCGCTCCTGAGTCCTGGCTGGCAGCAGGGATGGGGCGGGGGTTGCACTGGGGTCTCCCTCCCAGGAGCCAGTGGGCAGCAGGAATGGGGTCTCAGGGGGGTCTCGTTCCCAGAGCCGGCTGGTAGCAGGGATGGATCTGGGGTCCCACTGGATTCTCACTGCAGTCTCGCTCCCAGGACCCAGATGGAAATGGGGATGGAGCTGGGGTCTCCCGGGGGTCTCAATTCCAGAGCCAGCTGGCAGTGGGGATGGGGTCTCACCAGGGTCCCATTGGGGTCTCACTCCCAGGACCTGGTTGGCAATGGGGATGGGTCTGGGGTCTCGCTGGGTTCTCACTCGGGTCTCCCTGAAGTCTTGCTACTGGGATCCAGCTGGCAGCAGGGATGGGGCTGGGATCTCACTGGGGTCCCACTGGGGTCTCACTCCCAGGACCCAGCTGGCAGTGGACATAAATCTGGGGCTCCCCTGGGGTCTTGCTCCCAGAACCCCAATGGCAGCTGGGATGGGGTTGGGGGTCTCACTGGGGTTCCACCGGGGGTCTCACTTGGACTTGGCTGGTAGTGGAGAAAGGACTGGGGTCTCCCTGGGATTTCATGAGGGTCTCACTCCCAGGACCCAGCTGACAGCAGGGATGGGGCTGGGGTCTTGGTGGGGACCAGTTGGGGTCTCGGTCCCAGGACTTGGCTGGCAGTGGGGATGGGGGTCCCACTGGGGGACTGTCCCTGATGACAACAGGGATGGGTCTGGGGTCTCTCTGAAGTCTTGCTGCCAGGACCCAGCTGCAGCAGGGATGGGTCTGGGGTCTTGCTGCCAGGACGCAGCTGACAGCAGAGATGGGTCTGGGGTCTCACTGGGGTCCCCTGAAGTCTTGCTGCCAGGATCCTGCTGGCAGCAGGGTTGGGTCTGGGGTCTCAAGGGGGTCTCCCTGGGGTTTTTCTCCCAGGACCCCTGGTAGCACTGGGATGGGTCTGGGGTCTCAAGGGGGTCTTACTGAGGTCTTGCTCCCAGGATGCAGGGATGGGTCTGGTGTCTAAAGGGGATCTCAAGGGGGTCTTGCTGTCAGGATCCTGCTGGCAGCAGGGTTGGGTCTGGGGTCTCAAGGGGGTCTTGCTGGGGTTTTTCCTCCCATGACCCAGCTGACAGCAAGGACGGGTCTGGGATCTCGAGGGGGTCTCAAGGGGGTCTTACTGAGGTCTTGCTCCCAGGACCCAACTGGCAGCAGGGATGGGTCTGGGGTCTCGCTTGTGTCCAGCCCCCCCCACTCAGTGTGGGCTCCTCCCCTCTGTGCCCCCCCCCCCCAGTCTGCAGCCCCTGCCCCCAGCCCCGGCGCCCGTTCCCGTTTCCCATCTTCCCTCTAATCCCATAATTCCCAGAAGTAGGACAGCGAGCGCAGCCAATATTGGCCGATTTGAGGTGAAAACATCCGAGCGGGCGGTGGCACCCGGGCATTGTCTGAAGGGGAGGAGAACCCTTGGGGGGGGGGGGGGGAGCACCTACAGGTGGGGGGGACACAGCTCATTGGGGAGGGGGGATCACCTGGGGGGGTAGCAAAGCCCTTAAGGTGGGGGGAGCACCTGGGGGGGGAGCAGAGCCCTTGGGGTGGTGGGAGTACCTGGAGTAGGGGGAGCAGAGCCCTTGGGGTGGGGGGGAGCGCCTGTGGGGGCAACAAAACCCTTAAGGTGGGGGGGAGAACCTGGGGGGGCAACAACCTGGGGTAGGGGGATCAGAGCCCTTGGGATGGGGGGAGCACCTGGAGTAGGGGGAGCAGAGACCTTGGGGTGGGGGGAGCACCTGGGGGGGCAGCAGAGCCCTTAGGGTGGGGGGAGCACCCGTGGGGGCAGCAGAGCCCTTAGGGTGGGGGCAGCACCTGGGGTAGGGGGAGCAGAGCCCTTTGGGAAGAGGGGGAGCACCTGGGGTGGGAGAACCTGAAAAAATGGAGGGAGCAGAGTCCTTTGGGGTGGGGGGAGCACCTGAGGGGGGGAAAAGCGCCTGGAAAAGGTGGGGAGCAGAGCCCTTGGGGTGGTTGGGGAGCACATGGGAGGGCAGAGCACCTGGAAAAGGGGTGGCAGAGCCATTAGGGGTGGGGGGAGCATCTGGGGGGGGGCAAAACACCTGAAAAAGGGGTGGCAGAGCCATTAGGGGTGGGGGGAGCACCTGGGGGTGGAGGGGAGCAGAGCCTTTAGGGGTGGAAAAACCTGGGGGGGGGGAAGAGCCCTTTGGGGAGGGGAAGCACCTGCGGTGGGGGGGGACAGAGCGCTTCAGGTGGGGGGAGCACCTGGGGGTGGGGGGAGTCACAACTGGATGGGGCCACCATGGGCAGGACGGGGCCACAATGAGCAGGATGGGCTACCACAGGCAAGATGGTGCCACCATGGGTGGGATGGGGCCACCATGAGCAGGATGGGGCCACCATGGGAGGGATGGGGCCACCATGGGAGGGATGGGGCCACCACGGCAGGACAGGGCTACCATGAGCAGGATGGGCTACCACAGGTCAGATGGGGTCACCATGCGAGGGATGGGGCCACCACGGCAGGACAGGGCCACCATGAGTAGGATGGTGCCACCATGAGCAGGATGGGGCCACCATGGGAGGGACGGTGCCACCATAAGCAGGATGGGGTCATCATGGTGGGATGGGGCCACCACAGGCAAGATGGGGCCACCACAGGAGGGATGGGGCCATCATAGCCAGATGGGGCTACCACAGGCCAGATGGGGCTGTCATGGTGGGGTGGGCTACCACAGGCAGAATGGGGCCATCACAGCAGGACGGTGCTGTGATGGTGGGATTGGCCACCACAGCGGGACGGGGCCACCACGGGTGGGTTGGGGCCACCAAGGGCAGGATGGGGCCATCAGAGCAGGATGGCCACCAGGAACTGGGATGGAAAAGGTACCTCCAACTCTCCCAATGGCCACCAGGAAACTGGGATGGAAAAGGTGCCTCCAGCCCCCAACACCCTCCCTGCCCACCAGGCCCCTAGGGGAGGGAAAAGGGAGTGCTGACCTTCATCCCCCACCCCAAACCCGTGACCACCATCACCCACGTCCCCCACAGCCATCCCGTAGCCCCCACCAAGGGATCCTGGAGACCACCATGGGTGCACCCACTCTTGTGGCATTCCTAGGGATCTGAGTTGGTTCTCCGGGCATGGAGGGCACAAGGTGGGAGGTCAAGGTGGCACCGGCGTTGTGCTGCCCAGGACTTGGAGCCACCATCCAAGGTGGAATGGGGCCACCACAGGCATGATGGGGCCACCATAGCAGAATGGGGCCACCAAGGGTGGGATGGGGCCACCAAGGGTGGGATGGGGCTATCCTAGCAGGATGGGGCCACGGTGGGTGGGATGGGGATATCACAGCAGGATGGGACCACCATGGATGGGATGGGGCTACCATGGGTGGGATGGGGCCACCATGGGTGGGATGGGGCCACCATGGGTGGGATGGGGCCATCACAGCAAGATGGGACCACCATGGATGGGATGGGGCTGTCACAGGTGGGACGGGGCCACCATAGGTGGGATGGGGCTGTCACGGCAGGATGTGACCACCATGGGTGGGACAGGACTGTCACAGGTGGGATGGGGCCACCATGGGTGGGATGGGGCCACCATGGGTGGGATGGGGCCATCACAGCAGGATGGGACCACCATGGATGGGATGGGGCTGTCACAGGTGGGATGGGGCCACCATAGGTGGGATGGGGCTGTCACGGCAGGATGTGACCACCATGGGTGGGACAGGACTGTCACAGGTGGGATGGGGCCACCATGGGTGGGATGGGGCCACTATGGGTGGGATGGGGCTGTCACAGCAGGATGGAGCCACCACAGGCAAGATGGGACCATCATAGCAGGATGGGACCACCATGGGTGGGATGGGGCTGTCATGGATGGGACGGGGACATCCTGGCACCACCAGGACCGAGCTCTCCCATGGGTGCTGGGTGGGGAGCAGATGGCACAAGGACAGGGGGAGACTCGGGTTCAGTCCCAGGGGGGACTGAATTCCCTGGTTGGGAGATGAGTGGGGCTGGAAGTCCTGGGGGTCCCCAAACCTGGATGCGACACCAGAGTAGGGACCTTTCTTCGGAGGTTGGATGGGGAAAGCCACGAGGGGGACACAGCCAGGGACCCCCAAAAACGCTCGGGTGAGAGGTGGGAGGGAGCTGAGCAGCCCCAGTAGAGGCCGTGTCCCCCCATCCCTGCAGCACTGGGATAAACTGGGGTGCGCTGGGCAGGAAGGAAGTGGGTGCCTGGGGAAGGAAAAGGATGCTTGGGAAGGGAAAGGATGCTTGGGAAGGAAAGTGACACCTGGGGAAGGAAAAGGATGCTTGGGAAGGAAAGTGACACCTGGGGAAGGAAAAGGATGCTTGGGAAGGGAAAGGATGCTTGGGGAAGGGAAAGGATGCTTGGGGAAGGGAAAGGATGCTTGGGAAGGAAAGTGACACCTGGGGAAGGAAAAGGATGCTTGGGGAAGGGATGGAAAGGGATCCTTGGGGAAGGAAGGGGATGCTTGGGGAAGGAAAAGGATGCTCAGGGGAGGAAAAGGATGCCTGAGGAAGGTAAAGCAATGTCTCGGGCAGGAATAGGGGATGCCTGAGGAAGGAAGGGGATGCTTGGGGAAGGAAGGGGATGCCTGGAGAACGAAAAGGATGCCTGGAGAAGAGAAGGGATATTCAGGGAAGCAAGGGGATGCTCAGGGAAGGAAAAGGATGCTGGGGGAAGGAAACGGATGCTCAGAGAGGACAGGGATGCTCAGAGGAGGAAGAGCATGCTCAGGGAAAGACGATGCTTGGAAAAGGAAGACGATGCCTGAGGAAGGAAGGGGATGCTCAGAGAAGAAAAAAGATGCTTGGAGAAGAAGAGTGATGCCTGGGGAAGGAAAAGGATGCTTGGGAAAGGAAGGGGATGCGTGGGGAAGGAAGGGGATGCCTGAGGAAATAAGAGCACGCCTAGGGAAGGAAGGGGATGCTCGGGGAAGGAAGGAGATGTTCGGGGAAGGAAGGAGATGCTCGGGGAAGGAAGGAGATGCTCGGGGAAGAAGAGTGATGCCTGGGGAAGGAAAAGGATGCTTGGGAAAGGAAGGGGATGCTCAGGGAAGGAAGGGGATGCCTGGGGAAGGAAAACGATGCCTAGGGAAGGAAAACGATGCCTAGGGAAGGAAGGGGATATTCTGGGAAGGACAGGGATGCTCAGGGAAGGACAGGGATGCTCAGGGAAGGGGATAGCCTGGGGGACAACCAGGAGAAGCAGCCATGAGGCCTGCCCAGAACCAACCAAGGGCACATCCCGCACCCCCGCTGGCCTCCAGCTCCCTCAACCCGCAGCTTCCGCACCCCCAGGGCTCCCCAGATGCCCCCCGGACACCGTCTCCCACCCATCCCCACCCCACTACCGGCACCCCACAGCCCCGCTCCGCACCACAGCCCACCCTGCATCCAGCTCCACACACCGGTCCCACATCCCAACATCCCACCACTCGCCGGGCACCCCAACCCGGAACGGGTCCTGCCAAGGTCAGGCGAGGTGTGAGGGGTCAACCGCGGCCCCTCACTCCAAGGGGGACCCACGGCCCCACACACCGTGGGCCAGCATCCCCGAATCCCGCCGTAAGGTGACCCACCACGGGCCCTGGCGCCGCCTCCCGTGGGGTGCACGGCTTTCAGGAGCCCCAAATCTATGCGATGGGAGATGCTGAGCACCCCCCGCCCCGAGTCCCGCACCCCCCAGGCATGAGATTCGCTACTCCTTTTCCCGCACCCTGCGGAGGCTCCCGAGGGCCCGATCCTGCTGCCAGCACCGAGCATCCTTCCCCGGTCGCTGCGGCGCCTCGGGAGGAGACAAAGGGGGGGGATGTCAGCGGCTCCCCCCCGCAACCCCGGGATGCGGCGACACCGGGCACGGCCCAACCGGGGCGGGAGGGATGGGGGGAGGGCGGGGGGGGGATGGCTCTGCCCTTTGGTGAATAGAGGGGAGAGAGCGGTGGGGGCTGGGGGATGCAGGGGATGGGGACAACCGTGAATCCCGGCATTGGGGGGCGGCACCGAGATGGAGAGGGGGCACCGAGAAGCGCGGGGGGACACTGGGAAGTGGCTGTCCCGCATCCCAAGGTGAACGGGAGGGGGGAGCCGCCTCCCCGCCCCCCCGCATCCCGGTACCCGCACCTCTGAGCATCCTCCCCCCCCTTTCATCCTCTCGCCCCGGTACTCGCACCCCGAAGCATCCCGCCCCCGTCATCGTCCCCCTCAGCCCCTCCGGTGGCAGCTCACCTGCATCCCGGCGGGGAGAGCGAATGGAAGGTGGAGAGGGAGAACATCTCTGCTCGATCCGCCATCTTCTCCCGGCCGGGGCTGCGCCGGACTGCGGAGCTGCGCGGGGGGGTGCGGGGGGGCCGGGCGGGGCCGGGGGGGGGGCGGGGGGGAGGGAGGGGGAGAGACAGGGAGGGAGGGGCAGGGGATGGAGGGGCAGGGGTTTAGGGCGGGGAGGGGGTGGAGTGATGGGGGGGGTATAGGGAGGGGAGGGGATGGGGTATAGGGAGGGGGTGGTATAGGGAGGGGAGGGGGTGGGGTATAGGGAGGGGGGTGATAGAAGGAGAGGAGGGGTATAGGGAGGGGAGAGGGTGGAATAGGGAGAGGTGGGGGTATAGAGAAGGGAGGGGGAGTGGGAGGGTGTATGGGGAGGGGGCTCAGGCTGAGGGGCGGGGGCTTGATGTAAGGAGGGGGGTATAGGGAGGGGAGGTGGTGGCGTATGGGGAGGGTGGTATAGGGAGACAAGGGGTATAGGGAGGGGTGGGGATATTGAGAGGGGAGGGGGAGTGGGAGGGAGTATGGGGAGGGGGGTCGGACTGGGAAGCGGGGGTTTAGGGGGAGGTGGGGTGATGTAAGGAGGTGGATATAGAGAGGGGAGGGGGTGGGGTATAGGGAGAGGAGGGGTATAGGGAGGGGTGGGGGTACAGAGAGGGGAGGGGGAGTAGGAGGGAATATGGGGAGGGGCTCGGGCTGGGGGGCGGGGGTTTTAGGGCGGGGGGTGGGGTGATGTAAGGATGAGGGGTGGTATAGGGAGGGGTGGGGTATAGAGAGGGGGGTGGTATAGGGAGGGGAGAGGGTGGAATAGGAAGGGGTGGGGGTATAGAGAGGGGAGGGGGAGCGGGAGGGGGTATGGGGAGAGGGCTCAAGCTGGGGGGGGGGTTTGGGGGGGTGGGATGATTTAAGGAGGGGGTTATGGGAGGGTGGGGTGATCTAGGGAGGGGGGTATAGAGATGGGAGGGGCATATAGGAAGAGGAGTGGTGTAGGGAGGGGAAGGGTGTGGAATAGGGAGGGGGGTATAGAGTGGAGAGGGGGTATGTGGGGGGGGTATGGGGCAAGGGAAGGTGGAGGTGATGTAGGGCGGGGGGTTTAGAGAGAGGAGGGGGTATAAGGAGGGGGGTGCTATAGGGAAGGGAGGGGGTGAGGCATAGGGAGGGGAGTCGGTGTAGGGAGAGGAAGGGGTGGGGGGCGTATAGATAGAGGAAGGGGTGGTGCAGGGAGAGGAATGGGGGGGTATAGGGAGGGGGTGGTATATGGAGGGGGCGTATAGGGAGGGAGGAGTCCTGTAGAGAGAGGAAGGGGTGGTGGTGGAGGTATAGGGAGGGGTGTAAGGAGGGAGGTGCCATAGGGAGGGGATCGGGGGTCCTATAGGGAGGGGAGCGGGATGGTATAGGGTGATATAGGACTGGGAGGGGGTGGTATAGGGAGGGGTGTAGGCGGGGGTGTAGGGAGGGGGTGGTGTAGAGAGGGGGGGTTATAGGATGGGGAGGAGTGGACGTATGGGGGGGTGGTATACGGGGGGGTATAGACGGGGCGGTTGTATAGGGAGGGGTGGTACAGAGAGAGGGTGCTGGGGGGGGGCGAAGAGTGGTTATGGGGAGGAGAGCGGGGGGTGTAGGGGGTTCGGGGTGTATGGGGAGGGGGTGGGAGTATAGGGGCGGGGGCTGTATAGGGGGAGTCAGGGCCGTTCCGTAGGGGCACTGTGCGTGGAAAGGCAGAGAGCTCTGCTGGGGCCGCTATAGGGAGGTGTAGGGGGGTGTAAGGGGAGGGGCAGGGGGCTCTATAGGGAGGAGCAGGGGTTCTATAGGGAGAGGCAGGGGCTGTATAGAGAGGGGCAGGGGTCTGTAGGGAGGTGAGGGGTTCTATAGGGAGGGACAGCGGGTGTATAGGGAGGGTTAGGGGGCTCTATAGGGCGGGGAAGGGGGGTCTGTAAGGAGGTGAGAGAGTCTATAGGGAGGCGCAGGGGTTCTATAAGGAGGGGCAGGGGCTGTATAGAGAGGGGCAGGGGTCTGTATGGAGGTGAGGGGTTCTATAGAGAGGGACAGGGGGTCTATAAGGAGGGTTAGGGGGCTCTATAGGGAGGGGCAGGGGCTGTATAGGGAGGGGCAAGGTGTCTATAGAGAGGCGCAGGGGGTCTGTATATAGGAAATGAGGGACTCTATAGGGAACGGCAGGGCTTCCACAGGGAATGGCAGGGGGTCTATAGGGAAGTGGCAGGGGTTCTATAGGAAGTGGCAGGGGGTCTATAGCGAGTGGTAGGGGGTCTATAGAGGCACGGTGGGTCTGTAGGTAGTTGAGGGAGTCTCCAGGGAGGGGCAGGGGTCTATGGTAAGGGT
This sequence comes from Dromococcyx pavoninus, assembly GCA_033558185.1. Lineage (NCBI taxonomy): Eukaryota > Metazoa > Chordata > Aves > Cuculiformes > Neomorphidae > Dromococcyx > Dromococcyx pavoninus. The sequence goes on along the minus strand of JAUMJL010001139.1, from coordinate 7,542 downwards.
TGGGGGTCTACGGGGAGCTCTAAGAGCGAGCAGGAAGCCGTTCGAGGAGGTGGAGGCGGTGCCAGCTGGGCCTGGGCGGGCAGAGGCGGCCGCGGGGCCGCGCGGCGGGAGCTGTCCGGGCGCCGGTGCTGAAGGGCACGAGGTGTCTGCGGCCGAGGGCCAGAGCTGTCCGGGCCCCGGTGCTGACGGGACGGAGCTGCCCGGTCCCCGCCCTCCTCCCCCCCCGGTGCCGAAGGGCTGTCCGGACCCCCCGGTGCGGATAAATCAGAGCTGTCCGAGCCCCGGGTGCAGAAAGGCAGGAGCTGCCCGTTGCTGGCGGGCGGGAGCTGTCCCACCTTTCATAGAAGAACAAAATGGTTTGGGTTGGAAGGGACCTCAAAGCCCATCCAGTTCCACCTCCCCCTGCCATGGGCAGGGACACCTCCCACTGGATCAGGGGCTCCAAGCCCCATCCAACCTGGCCTTGAACACCTCCAGGGATGGGGCAGCCACCACTGCTCTGGGCAGCCTGAGCCAGGGCCTCCCCACCCTCATGGTGAAGAATTTCATTGTAAGATGTCATCTAAATTTCTCCTTTTTTCAGCTTAAAACCATTCCCCCTCATCCTATCCCTGTACTCCCTGATCCAGAGCCCCTCCACAGCTTTCCTGGAGCCCCTTTCAGTCCTGGGAGGCTGCTCTAAGGTCCCCCCAGAGCCTTCTCTTCTCCAGGCTGAACAACCCCAACTCTCTCAGCCTGTCCTCACAGCAGAGGGGCTCCAGCCCTCGGATCATCTCCGTGCCTCCTCTGGACTTTCTCCAACAGATCCATGTCCTTTCTGTGCTGGGGACTCCAGAGCTGGACCAAGGGCTCCAGGTGGGGTCTCCCCAGAGCAGAGCAGAGGGGAGGAATCCTTTCCCTCCCCTGCTGGTCCCACTGCTCTGGGTGCAGCCAAGGACGCAGTTGGCCTTCTTGGCTGTGATCGCACACCGCCGGCTCCTGCTGGGGTTCTCATCAACAAGCACCATCAAACCATCTTCTCAGGGTTGCTCTCAATCACATGGGGGCAACACCAGGGAAACACTGAGGTTGGAAAAGACCTTCATATCATTGAGTTCAAGTAGGGGGACATCAAGCAGCCACCACCTTTCCTTCCACATGCCAAACTAACCTGATTTCCTTCTATGACAAGGTTACCTGCTTAATGGACCAGGGAGAGGCTGTGGATGTGGAGTACCTGGACTTCAGTAAAGCCTTTGAAACCGCTTCTCACAGTATTCTCCTTGAGACCATTTCCTCTCATCCTGTCACTCGTTACTTGGTTGAAGAGACCAACCCCCACCTCACTACAACCTCCTTTCAGGTAGAGAGTAATAATTTCTCCCCTCAGCCTCTTCTTCTCCAGGCTAAACAGCCCCAGGTCCTTCAGCTGTTCCCAGAACCCCTGGGCTCCAACCTCTTCCCCAGCTCCGTTCCCCGCTCTGGATGCGCCCCGAGAGGAGTGAGGGGCCCAAAACTGAACCCATGATTTGAGGTGTGGCTTCACCATTGCCAGTTACAGGGGAAGGGTGACTTTCCTGGTCGCACCATGGCTGATCGAGGCCAGGATGCTGGTGGCCTTCTTGGCCACCTGGGCCACTGCTGGCTCATGTTCAGCTGTTGTTGACCAACACCCCGAGGTTCTTTTCCATGGGGCAGCTTTCTAGCTGCTCTTCCCCAAGTCTGGCTCCAACCTCCTTTCCAGGAGCTGCAGAGAGCAATGAGGTCTTCCCTCAGCCTCCTCTTCTCCAGACCAAACTCCCCCAGGGCCCTCAGCTGCTCCCACAACCTCTGTTGTCCAGACCCTTCCCCAGTTCCGGTCCCTTCTCCGGACGCGCTCCAGCCCCTCAAGGGCCTTCTTGGAGTGAGGGGCCCAACCCTGACCCAGGATTCGAGGTGCTGAGTGCAGGGGGATGATTCCTGCCCTGCTCCTGCTGCCACCCCATGGCTGATCCAAGCCAGGGTGCTGGGGGCATTCTTGGCCACCTGGGCCACTGTTGGCTCATGTTCAGCTGCTGTTGACCAGCACTGCCAGATCCTTTTCCATGGGACAGCTTTCCAGCTGCTCTTCCTCAAGCCTGGAGCATCGCATGGGGTTGTGTGGCCCAAGTGCAGGACCTGGCACAGGGGAGCTGCCCGCGGCCGGAGCAGCTGGCACAGCGGCACAGATGCCTCCAGCCCCCCCAAATCCCCCTGCTGACCCATCTGCTGCCTCCCAGAGCCCCCCCTCTGCCTGTGGCGCAGTCAAGCTCTGCTCCCAGCACGGCTCCGGCTGGTGCTGAGCATAATCCCAGCTCAGGGCTGCCCATTGCAACCCTCCCCCCCGATATAAGAAGTCATTACTACCACAAAAAGTGGAATATTTTGCTTTGAGCTGAAGTAGAATCAGTTTTCTATAGAATTAATGTTCTATATAATTAATTTTCTATAGAATTAGTTTTCTAACCAACTTCAGTTTGAGGTTCAATAAGGCCAAGTGTCAGGTCCTGCCCTTGGGCCACAACAACCCTGAGCAGCTCCAGGCTTGGGGAAGAGTGGTTGGAAAATGACCTGAAGGAGAAGGCCCTGGGGGTGTTGTTTGACAGGGGCTGAACCTGAGCCAGCAGTGGCCCAGGGGACCAAGAAGGCCCCCAGCACCCTGGCTTGGATCAGCCCTGGGGTGGCAGCAGGAGCAGGGCAGGGATCGTCCCCCTGCACTCAGCACCTCCAATCCTGGGGTCAGGGTTGGGCCCCTCACTCCAAGAAGGCCCTGGAGGGGCTGGAGCGCGTCCGGAGAAGGGACCGGAGCTGGCGAAGGGTCTGGAGAACAGGGGTTGTGGGAAGGGCTGAGGGACCTGGGGGGGTTTGTTCTGGAAAAGAGGAGGCTGAGGGGAGACCTCATCCCTGTCCACAACTGCCTGAGAGGAGGCTGTGGAGAGGGGGGGGTTGGTCTCTGCTCCCAAGGGACAGGAGATGGGATGAGAGGAAATGGCCTCAAGTTGCCCCAGGGCAGGGTCAGATTGGACATCAGGAAGGATTCCTTCCTGGAAAGGGTTCTCAGGCCCTGGCCGAGGCTCCCAGGGGTGGAGTCCCCATCCCTGGAAAGGTTTAAAAGCCACGTGGATGAGGTGCTCAGGAATGTGGTTCAGTATTGGACAGGGACGGTTGGACTCGACCATCTCAGAGGTCTTTTCCAACCAGGTGATTCCATGATTCTAAGCCCTATCCAAGTAGCAGTATTTTTTGAAACTCAGACAGACACAGACTGTTCTTAAATAGTGCTGTTGCCAACCAATACCATCTTTCCTTATCTAATAATTCAAGGTCAGACTGAGGGTTTGCTCCAAAGCTCTAATTAGCAGAGATCTGGCTGTTGTAAAGTTTATAATAAAATTAAAATTAGTCTTTGGAAAGTAGCAGAATATAGAGTAAAAGAATCACAGAATGTTTTGGGTTGGAAGGGACCTTAAAGTCCATCCAGTTCCAACCCCCTGCCATGGGCAGGGACACCTCCCACTGGATCAGGGGGCTCCAAGCCCCATCCAACCTGGCCTTGAACACCTCCAGGGATGGGGCAGCCACAGCTTCCCTGGGCAACCTGGGCCAGGGCCTCCCCACCCTCATGGTGAAGAATTTCTTCCCAATGTCCAATCTCAATCTCTCCTCTTCCAATTTAAAGCCGTTCCCCCTCGTCCTGTCACTCCAGGCCCTTGGAAAAGGTCCCTCCCCAGCTTTCATGAAGCCCTTTCAGGTGCTGGAAGGCTGCTATGAGGTCCCCTTGGAGCCTTCTCTCTCCAGGTTATATATTCTATATACGGAATGTAAAATATGTATTCTATACATAGAATATGGAACATATATTCTGTATACAAAATATAGACTATAGAATATATAAATATATATAATATATACAGAATATAGAATATAGAATATAGAATATATAGGCTATATATAGAATATAGAATATAGAATATAGATTTCTGAGAGAATTTATACCCATGAATATAAGTGGGATATAAATTCTGTCCCCAACTCTTGTCTCGTTACAAGTGGAAATCATTCCCTCATGTGCCCAGCATTGAAATAAAGTTTGTTTGGCTTTCTAAAACTCCAAATTGAGTCTTGAAGAGTTTACTTGCTGCCATTTTTGGTGTCACCCCATTCCCTGCACCCCTTCCTCAGTTGTCTGTGCCCCATGGGAGGAGGACTTGGAGCAGCCTGGGAGAGGGGTGGCAGCAGGGGGGGGCTCTGTTCCCAGTACAGGATGAGGGGGCAAAAGCCCTCATGGTGCCACCTCCTTGGCCAGGAGAAGGTCCAGGTAGGCGCCAGAGATCAAGTCTTGCTCCTCAATTCCCAGCTCCTTCATCAGGTGCCGGGCCACGCGCTCGCCGTCCTCCACGCTCTGCTCCTCGCTCAGCACCACCTGTGGGCACCAAGAGGGTGATTTTTGGGGTGCACCAGGGCAGGAACCCATGAATCCCATCTTTCTCCTCATTCAGCACCACCTATGGGTACCAGGAGGGTGAGTTTTGGGGTGCACCAGGGCAGGAACCCATGAACCCCATCCTTCACCGCCTGTGGGTATCAAGAGGGTGAGTTTTGGGGTGCACCAGGGCAGGAATCCACAAACCTCATCCTCCACAACCTGTGGACACCAAGAGGGTGAGTTTTGGGGTGCACCAGGGCAGCAACCCACGAGCCCCATCCTCTAATCTGCTCCCCGCTCAGCACTACCTGTGGGTACCAAGAGGGTGAGTTTTGGGGTGCAGCACAGCAGGAACATACGAACCCCATTCTCCACCACCTGTGGGCACCAAGAGGGTGAGTTTTGAGGTGCCCCGAGGCTGGAACTCACAAGCTCCATCCCCAACCCTGCTCCTTGCTCAGCACCACCTGAGGGCACCCAGGAGGGTGAGTTTTAGGGTGCTCCAGGGCAGAAAATCATGAACCCCATCCTCTAATCTGCTCATCACTCAGTACCACCTGTGGGTACCAGGAGGGTGAGTCTTGGGGTGCACCAGGGCAGGAACCCACGAAGCCCAACCTTCACCATCTGTAGGCACCAAGAAGGTGATTTTTGGGGTGCACCAGGGCAGGAACCCACGAACCTCATCCTCAACCACCTGTGGGCACCAAGAGGGTGAGTTTTCGGGTGCACCAGGGCAGGAAACCATTAACCCCATCCTCCAGAAGGGTGAGTTTTGGGGAGCACCAGGGCAGCAACCCACGAACTCCATCCTCCACCACCTGTGGGCACCAAGAGGGTGAGTTTTGGGGCGCACCAGGGCAGGAAACCATTAACCCCATCCTCCAGAAGGGTGAGTTTTGGGGAGCACCAGGGCAGGAACCAACACCCCACTCACCTCCAGCTCCAGAAAGTCACCCAGCCCCTCCACGCTGTCCAGATGCACCCGGGTTTGTCCCACGAGGAAGAGGAGCCGCTCCTTCCTCACCACGCCCAGCACGCCCAGCGCCTGCGCCAGCACCGCCTGCGCACCGGGAGAGGAGCTCATGGGGAAGGGGCAACCAACACCCTGGGCAGCCAAAGCAAGGGGACGAGTGACAAGAGAGGTGCCAGGGAGCAGCCAGCACCCCTGGGTGCCTGCTTTAGGGTCCTCTCTCCATGCTCACCTCCAGGCCATCGGGGTCATCCGTGGGGGTGGTGGTGAAGCGGGAGAGTTTGGGGCCGGTGGCATCGGGGCGCTCATAGAAGATCAGCTCCCCTCTGGAGGATCCATCCTGGATCAGACAAGAGCAGGATCAGGCCCAGGATCAGGATCAGGCCAGGGGCAGAAAGTCAGGGTCAGGGTCACATCCAGGCAGGGTCAGGGTCATGATCAGGATCAGGCCCAGAGTCAGGTAGGGCCACGGTCATGTTCAGGGTCAGAGTTAAGGTCATGGTCAGGGTCAGGATCAGGTGCATGGTCAAGGTCATGGTCAGGGTAAGGCAAGATCAGGGTCATGGTCATGGCCAGGCAGAGGCAGAGTCAAGCATTTAGGGTCAGGCAGGGTCATGGTTACGGTCATGGTAACTGTCAGGGTCAGGAGGTCAAGGCCAGGCGTGGTCAGGGTCATGGCCAGATTCATGGTCATAGTAAGGCACAGTCATGACCAGAGTCAAGCAGGACCAGGCAGGCAATGGCAGGATGAGGCAGGGTCATGGGCAGTGAAGTGAAAGTTATGGTCATGGTCAAGAAGGGCCATGCTCACTGTCAGGGTAAGGCTTCAGGATCAGGTTTCAGGGTCAGGGTCATGGCCAGGCAGAGGCAGGGTCAAACAGACAGGGTCATGATCAGGGTTAGAGCCAGGCAGGGTCAAAGTTATGGTCATGGTCAAGCAGGATCTTGGTCATTGTCAAGGCCAGGCACACAGGGTCAGGGTCACATCCAGGCAGGGTCAGGCAGACAGGACCAGGACCAGGACCGGGGTCAGGGTCACGGTCAGAATCATAGAATCACCTAGTTCGAAAAGATCTCTGAGATCATCAAGTCCAACTGTACCTCTTCACTACTAAACCAGGTTCCTGAGCACCTCATCTGCCCAGCTTTTAAACCCCTCCAGGGATGGGGACTCCACCACCTCCCTGGGAGCCTCTGCCAGGGACTGAGAGCTCTTTCCAGGAAGGAATCCTTCCTGATGCCCAATCTGACCCTGCCCTGGGGCAACTTGAGACCATTTCCTCTCATCCCATCTCCTGTCACTTGGGAGCAGAGACCAACCCCCCCCTCACCACAGCCTCCTCTCAGGTAGTTGTGGACAGGGATGAGGTCTCCCCTCAGCCTCCTCTTCTCCAGACTAAACAACCCCAGGTCCTTCAGCTGCCGTGTCCTCCAGCTCCTTCACCAGCCTCGTTCCCCTTATCTGGATGCGCTCTGAGCTGCCTGAGAACCCTTCCAGTGAAAGGGCTCAGGGCCAGGGGCAGGACCAGGGGCAAGGTCAGGGCCAGGGCCAGGGATAGGGCCAAGTTTAGAGCCAGGGCCAGGGAAGGTCAGGGTCAGGACTAGGGCCAGGGTCAGGGTCAGAGCCAAGGTCAGAGTCAGGGTCAGGGTCAAGGCCAGAACCAGGGCCAAGGTTAGGACCATGGACATGGACAGGGCCAGGGCCAGGGCCAGGGCCAGGGCCAAGGCCAGCATCAGGACCAGGGCCAGGGTCAGGGCCAGCGTCAGGACCATGACCAGGGTTAGGGTCAGGTGGGGTCATGGCGAGGATCAGTTCGCCCTGCCCCCTCGCACCCACCGGGCAGCGCCGCAGCTTGAGGCGGCCCCTGGGCACTCGGAAGAAGGTGTCGACCTGCGGCAGCGCCCGCCCGGGCCCCCCCAGTCGCTCCGCCGCGCCCCGCGCCGCCGCCGCCTCCCGCAGCCGCGCCTTCACCTCCACGTTGCGCCGCATCGCCTGCCCACCCACACCACCCTGTCGCGCGATCCTATTGCATGACACGGCTGTCAGTAACGCCAACGCGCGTTCCTATTGGTCAGACGAGAGCCATGACCCGCCACTGCACCGCCTCCAGCTCCCCCAGTCCCGCCGCTTTCCCGCCGCTTCACC
>JAUMJL010001138.1:210000-211407 GCA_033558185.1 Dromococcyx pavoninus | reverse complement strand
GGTGACAAGAAGGAGGCGCGGATTCTGAGCGCTCTTGGCTACGCCGTCCCGCGCCCTACCACCCCGATACCCGCACGGACCTCCCCCCACTGCCTCTCCCCTTCCCCAGGGAGGAGGACTCCGCCCGGCCACGGTGTAGGCGTGAGCGGCCCGGTTTAACCGCGACACGCGGCGGCGCTCCGCGTGACGTCGCTTCAGGACGGGCTCCGATTGGTCCGCGTGCGGCGCCGCACTTTAGCGTCCGCCATTGGGCGGGGCCATGGCGGAGTCGCGGGGGCGGGGCGGCGTGCGGCGGTACCGCTTCGCGGAGGGTTCGGAGGCGCTGGCGCTCCGCATCCCCGAGGTACCGGGGGCGGCGGTACGGGCGGGGGTAGAGGCGGTGTGGCTGGCACTGCCCATGCCCGAGGTACCGGGAGTGGGGAGCTGCGCTGGCGCTGCACATCCCCTGAAATGCGGGGGTGCGGGCGGGGCTGCGCATCCCCTGAGGCACTGGGAGCGAGGCATCGGGAATGGGGAGACACGGACGGAGCTGCGCATCCCCGCGGCACCGGGGATGGGAGGGTGCGGGCGGCGGCGCGGACCCCTCCCCAGCGCCGTTCCCGGTGCGTTGCAGGTGGCAGACGCGCAGTACGGGCTGTACGTGTGGCCCTGCGCCGTGGTGCTGGCGCAGTTCCTGTGGGCGCACCGGGACGCCCTGCCTGGGAAGCGCGTGCTGGAGGTACCCTCAGCAGTCATCCCTCGTTCCCCCCTCCCCGCCCGTTTATGTGCGGCCGCCGCGGGCTCAGTGTTTGCGGTTCCAGGTAGGGGCCGGGGCCGGCCTTCCCGGCGTGCTAGCAGCACGGTGTGGAGCGGAGGTGATCCTGTCTGACAGCGAGGAGCTGCCCCGCTGCCTGCAGCACTGCCGGCGGAGCTGCCAGCTGAACGGACTGCCCCACCTGCCGGTCCTCGGGCTCACCTGGGGGCGGCTGGCCCCGCAGCTGCTCACCCTGCCACCCCTCGACCTCATCCTGGGGTCAGATGTGTTCTTTGACCCAAAAGGTATCTTCACACCCTCGGGGAGCTTTGATTGGGGACAAACTGCAGGGATGCCATTTCCAAGGAGCACTGGGAACGCTGACAAGCATTCAGGGAACAGGCTTTGTAGTGATCCTGTGCCACTGGAGTTGTTCTTAGGATAGTGCTGGCATTAACATGTAAAACATCACTGCTGGTGGGAAACAGAATGGAGTCATTAACCATGTCTATAAGGCCATGCTCTCAGGCTTCCCATACTGACACAATTAATGGTGGATTGGGTTTTAACTACCATTCCGTAGATTGAGGCAGATTTAACTATTCCTAGAACCCAGAGACTAACCCTGACTGCTTACTCTCCCCAAACTGCAGACTTTGAAGATATTTTAACCA